>JAVHZZ010000001.1:391501782-391664282 GCA_036250195.1 Mixophyes australis
TGTGTTTAACAGAGCTGTTCATAATCTAATGGAAAACCCTGTCCTCATTTTCCTGCACACATCGTGTACCCATTGGTCTCCCTCCCTGACTTTTTGAACTATCTCTGGAAAACAGGTGTTGTGTTTTACAAAAAAATGCACATCTGTGTGGGTGTGTATGTCAAGAAGTACAAAAGCAGGATAGGCACTATATATAGAGCTGTCTAATTGCATAATTTAATCGGGTCCTCTACAACGGAAAGGCATCCATACTGCCCTCAGGCATCAAAGGAAACATCTTTCCAAGCTGTATCCTTTTGCAGAGTAACACACGGTTCCACACCACACGCCCAATTGTTGAACCCCTCCACTGGGAAGAGTTAGGAATTTTGTTCTTTTGTGTCTTTTAAACAAGCACTTCCTCCATTATTTAGGCTGGGTGTTAGGGATGGCCTAGTCCAGACAAAGGCCAGCTGATTCCACCCCTTCCCGCCTGGCGGATTTTCATATAGAAATTGTGAAGCCTTTCATAAATCGGATTTGAGCCTTCATGTATACTTGATATAATTGTTTTCATGACATTACATAGTAAACGGCCCATAAAGTTTATGTATCAATGCATTAAATGGAGATGGTTTCATGGGCAACTCTTGCATATTTCCAGCTAAACATGCACCATCTGTATTTGCCTCTTTTTTATTTGTTTTTTAAAACAACCTTTTACTCTGAGAATTGCTTGACTTTAGCTTGGTGTCTTTAGTAAACAAAATAGTTTTAAATGGCTGATGTGAGTAGAATCCTCTGTATATTTACATGAGCCATTTAAAACTTTTTGTTCTCTACAGTCACTCCAATCATCTAAACACCAGCCTTCTAAATTACAGTTTTGAGCATTGGGTTACACTGTTCTGTTTTTGTCAATATATGACCGTTATCTTATGTAAAAAGTGGGGGGAAAAAAGAAGAATCTTTGCAAAGTCTGTTTTAACTCTATAACAGCCATTGAAACTTATGCTATTAAGGTAACCTCCGTATTCAAGAGAATTTGGTTGAGCTGTGAGCCAACAGCTCTGCTTCATAATGTGTATGTTCAGAGAACAATAGAATTGCAGTAGCAAGTTGTTTCCTGAAACAAGATACAGTGAATTTTGTGATGTGCAGTATGTTTGCAAGGAACACCCTCTTTTACAGTTGCTGCAAAATTTATAAGTCAGACCTAACAGTGCACCAAATACTGGCCACTCGGTAAACACACTTTTTCTGACAAATTGCCTTTCTTAGGGGCACAAAGTCACATTGCTTTTAGAAAGTGTTTATATGCTTTAAAAATGCAGAGTAGTCTAACTTGTTAAAGGTCTTTCTTTTTGCACTGATTTGAAATGTGCTGGTCCACTCTACAAGACGCTTGGATGGCATGCCATTTTAATGTTTCCTCTATTCACTAAACTAGTCTGGCACAAACTGTATAAAGAGTGGCTAACTAGTAGTAGAGCTTCTCATTTGTAATACAGACAAAATATAGAAAATGGTACATGTGCTCTTGGGAATGTCATTTAAAGCTGGCAACCATTCACATACATTGGCTCTTAATGCCTGTCTGAGGTATAGGGAGTGAGTCAGGAATCAAATGGTTCAGTTTTCTTGCTCCATTATCATGGCGCTCAGTGTACAGCTAATGCAAAGACACTAATGTCTTCTGCATTAGAAAGAGTGTTAATGTCACATCAAGACTGAGGTCTGGATGAGACCTTAATTTGGTAAAGTAAAAAGTTATATTTGGCCTTGTAATTGGAACAGAAGTCTGCATATTGCCCCCAATTGGTGGGTAATGGGTAAATTTTAGACTGATGTACATGCTAATAGGCTCCTGAACTGCTGCCTGGTCTATATATAATCTGTAGATCAGCACGGGCATAAAACTGGTCACTATGCAGTTGGCCTACACTGTACACTTACTGTCTGTCCCTCTCTGTGGGGGGAGGATGATTGGTGGTTTTATGTGTGGTTCTTGCCTTTCAGGCCATGAGTAGAATTTAACAAAAGGACATGACAGAAGACTTCTTTGTAGGTTCAAAATTTGAGGCTGCAAGAACAATGCTTTGTTTTTATTTTTTTCTGTATTTTCATGAAATGGCGTTACTATTTTATATTGTCATATGCGACTTGTTCTGTTTTATCCAAAAGCAGCGCTCACTAAATCATGTTGCAAATGCAGATTCGTTTGTGATTCATTGAATGCCAATGTGCATCTGAAATATGTCTCATATTGATATGATGAAGTAAGTGAAACTAAGAATAGCACAAATAGAGGGGAATAAGCTGACCTCTGAGTAAAGGTCACCACGTTCTCAGGGGGGTGGTGTGTTCACTGTGGATGTATGTTGTGCAGCAGCCAATATGTTCAATGCTCTTGGATGCTGCCAGATGATGAAACCTCACATCTGGACTTCAACCCCTCCCTAACTGATATATACTCTGTTCCCCTTTAGATGCTGCTGCTCTGCTGGGAAATATAGGCTGTGACTCCTGCGCTGGAAAACTATCTGCTAGCTGAGAAGCAAGCAAAGGAAACGGCAATAATCTCATACGGTTGGAAGAGGCCATTTTTACGGACACGCATCTGTGACCTATTCTGTGCTAGTCACAATGAATGTGACCAGCTTATTCTCCTTCACTAGCCCAGCAGTGAAGCGATTGCTTGGCTGGAAACAGGGAGATGAGGAGGAAAAATGGGCTGAAAAAGCAGTTGATGCATTGGTAAAAAAGCTGAAGAAGAAGAAAGGTGCAATGGAGGAGTTGGAGAAAGCTCTAAGTTGTCCGGGGCAGCCCAGTAACTGTGTCACTATTCCCCGTTCCCTGGACGGCAGGTTACAAGTCTCTCACCGAAAAGGTCTCCCACATGTAATTTACTGTCGAGTGTGGCGTTGGCCAGATTTGCAGAGCCATCATGAACTGAAACCCTTGGAGTGCTGCGAGTATCCATTTGGCTCTAAACAGAAAGAAGTCTGCATTAACCCTTACCACTACAAGAGAGTGGAGAGTCCTGGTAGGTAAATGAATGTGCATGCAAAGGCCTAACACATCAGACTGAATATCTTCTAGACTGTTAGCCATTATCTTTGGATCACGTGTAACAGTGGTGGCAGAAAGTTGGTTAATAGTTTGAATATCCATTGAGGCATTTTGGTTGTAAAATGCCAAACTGAATCTTCTGAACAGAAAACCTTTATTACATATGCTGGTCAGAATCTTATTGGGAAATCTAAATTGGTATACAAACTTGTTCCTGTTTCTAAAATTCCAAGAAACTCTGGGGTCTTAGATGTAGGAAAATATCCTGGATATCTGCCATGAGATTCCTTTGACAAGCCAAAATGTGTTTAAATGGGAATGTGGGTATATGTTGTACATTTTATGTTTTAAGCTGTAGTTAAAAACAAGTTGTGAAACCTAACGGTGCTTCATCGGGTGTTTATAATTTCACGTGTCATGACTTCATAGGTATGTCCTAGTGTTAGTGTAACCTCCGTATTAAGGGTCAAATAAAAATGTCCTGTGATTCAATTCCTTAACAGGTGTGACTAAAAAACATTCACAATGGTCAATAACAAATTGAAAGTGCATTTTGTATAATTATCAATTAAAATGCATGACATTGGTATCACCTTGTATATAAACTAGAATATAGATGCACTTCAATTAAAACGTGTATTTATACACTGTTTAATGTCCTGTAAATAAAACCTTTGTGATTTACATCGAGCTTCAAAATACATAACCAAATATACGTGTATATGTATAGGGTTATTCAAATATTTGATCATTTTATTTTAGATGATTCAAAAACATAGTATCATATGAGTAAACTCCATGATGCTTAATGAAACAAATACTTGCATAATCATTAGTGAAGAAAAAAAGGCAACTCAAGTCCTATTGTCTTGCTAAACTCATAGGCAACATTGTACCGATTTCATACCTCAAATCTGACATGGAAGCTTAACTCAGATTGTGTGTGTATATGTATAAGAGGTTATTTTGCACAGTTTGTAAATAATAAAGTCCATTTCAGTTTAATTAAACTGTATAAAGCTCTCCTTGCGATACTTATTAACAGAACATGATTTTATTTTCCTCTTGTGCCTCCTTTTCTAGAGTACTGCTAATTCATCCTGCTGCCCTTACTGGGGTCGCCTTTGTTCAAGTCTGATTTTCTTGTGGTACCATTTCCCTGCATAGGTGGTAAAGTATCAGTTATCCAAAAAGAGCAGGAAGTGAATGGTGCCTCTTTCGCATTGGAGTAGGTAATTGGTCTCTCCAGTGCCATATCATTACAAGCTTGTTAAAACCAATTGTGAAACCCTTGGCTGTCAGTTTGGCTCTAGTCACTGTGTGACTTGTATTTTTGAGCAGTTTTGTTTTGCTTCCTATAGAACTTAATTGTAGATAATTGTTTTAACTTTTTCATTTGCATTATTTTCACTTAGGTGAGGAGTTCTCCAGTCTTATAGGATTAATGGAAAATACATTTTTTTTTTTATGTTTAGTTTAGCTGGGCAGCTGCCTATAGTCATGGATGTTGGAGAGTAGTACACAGTTTGGCTATTTAAAGCCCTCTTTCCTGCTGTGAATTCCAAAAACCACAAGTTGATTCTGTTTTGATACTCTGGATTTCAGTTAAAAAAAACAGTTTTACAGAAATAGTACAGCCCAAATTAAAATTGTAATGTAAATTTAATATAGGTTAAAATTGAGATCTGCCATAAAACTGTTCCTCTCTCTTGGCCTATGAAGCTTGTTGTGATTTGGGTGGGGGCTGGTGATGTGAGGATAAACTGCTCCAAGGGCCCATGCTCTGCTCTCTCGCAGTGGGGCCCAGTGACTGCTAGTTATGCACCTGGCTGTTGGCTTTAAATGGTCATCTGCCCACACTGAGTATTGAAAGCTGAAGCATTGATGTAACAGGGATGTTTCTCAGGAGCACACTGAGCGTTCTCCTACCAAATACATGGGTTACTCACACTCCAATAGTCATGAATAATCAGAACTTGCCCATAAGATGGTCTCCCTCATGCAGACATGTAGAAAACAAATAAAAGTGAATATAGAAAAGGCTATACAGCTAGAATACAATGAGCTTAATTATGTATTTTCTGTCTGGATACCTGTTTTAACATAATGATGTGCAGGTGATATGAATACTTTATATTTTCTCAACTGTTTACTTTATTCTATTTGTACTTGCCCTCCTGCAACTCTTACGAACACATTTGCCTAATGGCTTAACCAAAGGCTTTCTAAAGCTAGGCAGAGATCTTTATTTAAGAAGCCACCTGCTAAGCTACAACTCTATGCGCTATGAAATGGGTAGTTGTACAGAATGCAAACTGTATATTTATTTAAGAGATTTGAATACATCCAGAGAATTTTTAAGGAGTATTTAATTCAAATTTTAAAGGTCAATCAGAAAACTGTAATTTTATATATGAAACTTTCCACTGTAAGTAATGGTGACATTCCTCCCTTATTACAAATAGTTGCGGAAAGGCCTTTAGACAGTGCCTAACATGGTCCCATTTTGTGACACAAGTAGAGCAATCTGTACCCATCCTGTCACATGGACTCTGGCTATGCACTGGTCCAAGACGAATATATCCCGGGGAAGCTTCACCTTCCTGGAATGCTGATATTAAAACCTTTGCCAGTTAGAGTCCGTAAAGCAATAATGTCCATTACTGAACAAAATGGTTCTGTATAGTACCCTCTTTAAAGTGCTACATCATTGATAACGTTTTTTTTGGTGTTTTTTTTATTTAAAAATTGAATTTGGCAAACCAAAAACTTAATTTCTGATAGACCACCCTGTTTAGTATAATACGGCGATGATGATTGGTCTGGCTTTATTCAAAGCCTTTATAATTCTACAGCAAGTAGTTGGCTAGCCAAGTAGTAATGTGTGGCATTTGTACTGCTGGCAGCCTCCCCTGCCACCCGCATTATGTCAACATTGGCAAAGGACTGTTCAGATTTTGCCTTCTGTTCTAAAGGAGGTATGCTCAGAAACCTTTTCCAGACCACCTTACATTATAACATTGGACTAGTGTGCATCTTTTTCAAGCAGGTCGTCTTAACCCTTCTAGATAAATTCTCTCTCTGAACTCAATATGCCAGCTTGAATAACCATTTTGTGGCTAAATGTGCCAGCTAAGTTCAATTTCCAGTCAGCAATTTCCTTATTCCATTCATTTTATGTAATGGATCTCTTCATACACTCATAACCTGATAAATTATTTTGTAGCTGTGCTTTTAACGCTGATTGTCTTTTGTTGTTTTTTTGGTCTCTAATTAAGGAAAGGTGTTCTTATTGCATGCAGCACTTGCTCCTGTGTCAGTGGAGTAGATATGCTCTGATGATCATCCCTGGTCTATATAATTGTTTTTTGGGTCCAAACTCGTGGTATTTCACAAGGCATGGATGGGTCTCCAAATTCAAGTATTTTGACATGAGAACTCCCGTGATGTCTCCCATATTTGGGGTACACCTCCCACTGCTTTACTCTGTAATGTTACTAGATTTGGTTGAGGAGGTAATTCTAACAATGTCTGAAAGGTCCCTTCTGTAACGCATGAGCATATGTAAAAGGTTTTGGCAGGTTTCTGGAAGAAGGTTGGATACTACACTTGTCAGCAGAGGTTCTGGAGTAGACCCAGTCTACCTCTTTTTACCTGCCGACGTGTACATTAGGGATTGCCGTAACATCTGAAATGAGTCATGTATGTGATTTAAAAAATACAAAATAAATCCAGCCAATGAATACTTCCTACATTAGATTTGTTTTGGAAATACTGTTTCTTGAGGGTATATTTACTAAACTGCGGGTTTAAAAATTGTTGATTGATGTTGCTATAGGCAACATCTCCACTTTTTCAAACCCACAGTTTAGTAAAAATACGCCTTAGTCTTGCTGAGATGACATGGGATTATTAGCCATATTGTAAACGACTCTGTCCTTGCAAACGTGGACATACTGACTTGTGCTGCTTCTCCCCAGCATATGCACGCACGCGTGTTTTGTGGTCAATGTTCTCATATAATGAAGAGCAGTTATTAAGCAGTCCACTGTGTAGCTCTGAAGCACTGTTATTTGAAAGAAGACCTGGGGGTAAATGTATGAACCTCCGGATTCTTCAACTCCGGCGAGTTCAGCGTCTTCCGCTTTAAATTTAAGCGCTGAACTCGTCGGAGTTGAAGAATCCGGAGGTTCATACATTTACCCCCTGATCTCTTCTATAGCATAGTCCTTGACATTTCAATGACTTCAAAAAACACTGAGCAAAATGTACAAACACGGTTACTAAGGCTATAACTGCTGCCATTTTTGTGAACTGTATGCACGGCCATCGATATTAAAATGAGCTTAATTCTTTAATGGCGTGCAATATTTCAGTGCTCCAACTAGCTGTTGCAATATAACATTATCCTGGAACCGGTGTACTTGTATAAAGTCTGTTTTAAAAAGAGAAAAAAATGTGGCCACTCCCACTGCTTTCCCCCTTTATAAATGTTGGCTGATTTTACAAATTTCCCTTCAATGTAAATAGCTTTAAATCCTGTGCACATGTAACCTAAGACAGACTGGTTTTTAAGTATTTCAGTTTGTTTTATTCCTTTTGGTGTTAAACCTCCTCCCTTGCCCTTCCTTCCTGCTTCTTTGTCTCTTGCCCATGATATGAGTTTTCCAACTGTGCATCCTCTCCTCCCAGCTGCTCTGCTTCACCTCTCTGCATTAGTTGGAGTTTTGCACATTAACACTGATCATGGTGAACTTTCTTATTGGAAGAACTGGATTTCTCCAAACCTCTGTAGAGAAGGGTAGATGGACTGCAACATGTTTTCTACTTAAAACCACTCTTGGACACTAAAGTTCAAGCATATGTGATATCTGGCTTATATATTGCTTTCTCTTAAACTACTTTATTTTGTTTGAGAGAATGTTTTAATCCCTGTGACCTCTTTGCCAAAACATGTGCTGCTGCAGTCTTTTGGCTAGTGTGCACTTTATACAATGCTGGGCAATAGCCTTGCAATTGATGGTTGGGTTAAGCATATTCCATTCCAAATGTCTTCTATAGGCTTTAAAAAATATGACTGAAGAGGTTTCCCTGTAATTGTAACTTGAATATTTAAACTAGGCAAATAGAAGTTCTATTTGCAATGTGGGTGGTTACATTGGACAAGACCGAGCCTTATGGCACACAGGCATCTCTGGGACCTCTTAATGTGGCAAGATGACCAGGTAGGCCTCTAGCAGTCATCCTCCAGCATGTTGGCTCATCCCATTGACTTAATTTCAATCAGAATATAACCACACACTGTAGTATAGGGCTGATTGTCGATATCACAGCATGTTAGGCCAGCTTAACAACTTTCTTGTAAGATATCTGTAGAAGAGTTGTAGGTTTATCCACATTCAAGTGCACAGTTCTAATACCCTTGCTTCAGTCCAAGCACATTCCCACCAAAACCCATTGGGTTATTGAGAAGTCTTATCTACATGTGATTGGTTCTATTGTCTCTTGACAAAGGTCAGTTCTGTATCCTCAAAATCAAATTGAATGTTCATGTTCCCGGTTAAAACCCGCTCAGTGCCACAGATGTAAAACTATGTTGGGCCTTTTCCACATTTAGGCCATTGACCTAATCCTGTGTCGCTTAACGGGCTCCCTTACTTTCAGCCACAAATTGGGGGGGATGGGGGTAAGTATTACTGCTACAGCAGTTCTGACTGGGTGCTGTAATGAGGTCTCCAACTAGATAGTTGGATGTGTAAAGGACACATTTTTATAATGCAAATTCTTTAAAGACTTCACAAAAAATATCACCACCTTCTCACCTTTGTATGTTTTACCCAGTTTGTTTATTAGTTTACTATGTTTGTCCCCAATTGTAAAGCGCTACGGAATATGTTGGTGCTATATAAATGATGATGACCACCAAAGTCTCTCTATTGTTTTTCAAATGTTGGATGAAATGGTTGTTTAGCCAAAGTCTTGTATGTGTGATGGACATTCGAAGTCATAGCAACAAGTATTTTATTTTCTGTATAAAATGCAGTTATGACCATATCATCATCAACACTTATTTATATAGCGCCAGCAGATTCTGTAGTGCTTGACAATTGAGAACACACAGTAATAAAACAATACTGGGTAATACATACATATGTAGAGGTAAGAAGGCCCTCTATGGGACAAAGCCAAATATAGGAAAACATTTGCTTTTCTTTTATTATGCTAATATGTCTTAAATGAAAATCTGGACGACACAAGGAGGAAAATATCTGCGTATGTCACAATGTATAGGTGTGGCAAAAGTAGTTCTGGAAGCAAATACACAATTTGGTCGTTCTGGGATTTTCTCCAATTTACACAACTAGACATAATATAAACATTTCAAGGAAGCTCGACACACAATAAAATCTGTTTACATTACAATTGTATAGAGGCCCGGTTGGCATCACAACTGTGTACCCTCCAGTATGTGGCTGCAAGACTTGTTACATCCATAATATTGGAGCAGTTTAGTTACTAATATTTATAAAATGTGCATTTAAAAACAATGGCAGGTGGTGAATACTACTGAATCTGCCTTCTCTCCTTTGCTTAAAATACAGACGAAAAGAGGACAAAGTATATTGCTTCCCATAATGAACATCTTGATGGGATTCTACTCTAGTTAGTTTTATTTATAGTGACCAGTTAAAGTTAAATCCCACTATCCCCAACATGGTTTTTGTTATCATAAATGTACTAGAGCCAGATAGTGACAAGTCTTAACGAGTATCCAAAATCTTAGTGGCACAGATTTATTTAAAACTGGTGCTGTGTATAATCCTTTAACTTATTAAACTGGTGGCCAACTTCTTTTTTTATTTTATTTTTTGGTGTCAGTTTTACCATTGCTCTAGTTTCCTAAAAGAGGCAGTTACAAGTATATTGCTACATATATTAAAATCTAGACACCCTAACACAGAATAAGATCCACACTCTTGTATTACACAACCTATTAACCAGCGCTCATGAAGTGCATCTACCAGCCTCGGCCCACTTCCCATTCCCTCTAGTAGGGAACGTGAACTCTGGATGATCTGGAATGTCAATCTATTACGAATAATCCAAACTAGTTTCCTGACATTTTAGAGCTCTTAGATACTGTGAGATTACCATAGCTGTAATGCTACAAACACACTCATAGGGGCATATTCAATTGTCCGTGGGATTGCAGAAAATCCCGCGGTCCGCGCAGGATTACCGTTATTACGGTAATCCTGCACGGGGAAAAAACGTTAATACGGTAATTTAGTCACTGGATTTCAGTTCGCAGTCAGGGAGCTGCGAGCTGAAATCCAGCGAGAGATTGCCGTATTAACGGTAATAGTCTTTCCGCACTCGAACCCACGGACAATTGAATACCCTTCTATAGTGACACTCGTGTAATTACAGAAGTGTTTCTTTTAATGCAGGAATAAGGCAGCATTCTATAATCCAGTTCCTGGGAGCCGTAAGGCTGAATGCTAAAGACTGATTTTGATAGTAGAATCAACTGACAACCAAGTGATGGGTAGAGGACCAATGGCCACAATAGCAATTTGTATTGCACAGCCTTCAACAGTGCAAAATGTTGAAGAATTTCATTGTCTAATTAAATTGCATATGTACAAGTTAGTATGCAATGCTTTGACTTAACAAAATTATTTTTTTTTTTGCTTTTTATAAAGAACCTTCAAATGTGTGTCGGGGGGGGGGGGGGGGGGGAGAATTCACTGCTGCATTAAAAGCTCAGTACAAAACGTATGGAGAGGATCAGAAGTTTGTACCTGCCTAGTGAGTAGACACACCAGCGTCCTTCAGTTCTCTCATTCCTTGAGACACCAGTTTTACTCCATGTTGCACTATGGCAGAGAAGCAGCTGCTTAAGTGAGATTTTGAGTAAGCTAGTGGGGTAAAAAAGCTGCGCGAAACAGTCTCTGTTCCTTCACTCATGTTTGAGACAATGAATGAGCCTATACTGAACAGTAGCTTAGTAGGAAGACAAGTGTTTCATTGAAAAGTGTTGGAACTTAATGTGATAGTTACACAATCGTGTGATGCCCCTTTAGAGAGAGTTCCACCTGCTTGCATCTAGGCACACTTCTATTTTTCAGCGATGTCTCGTGGCTAGAAGGTGCATGCTTTATCTAGTGCCAGTGTATTTCAAAATTGAAGAGCAATGAATTTGACAAAACGAGAAACAATATTTCTGTAAAGTTATTTGGAATGGTGACAAAAAAAAAGTTTATATTTTTCTATTAGACCACACTATTTTTGAGCATGGCTTACTTGCAAAACTCCATTACATAGTAACACTTAAAACGTTTGGCAGTCTGACAGCGTGAAATGCTTGCCCCTTTTCCAGCCCCCACTGGTTTCAAAATGGGAGCAGTGAACTCTTATAGAAATGTTAGGTAATAAAGACCAAGGGCTAGATTTACTAAGCTGCGGATTTTAAAAAGTGGGGATGTTGCCTATAGCAACCAATCAGATTCTAGCTTTCATTTAGTACCTTCTACAAAACGATAGCTAGAATCTGGTTGCTATAGGCAACATACCCCACTTTTTCAAACCCGCAGCTTAGTAAATCTAGCCCCAAAACTCTTATTCTGGCCTTCAACCATTCTTCTGCCTTCGCTGCTACAGCACCTTCACATCTTTCTGTTTATCCTGGGCTGACCTTCCCCATGGCATACTACACATTACGTAAGGGAGCCGCCACCATCTTCTAATAGACAATAGTTTATCACCAAATAGATGCCAGGGCAGCAGTGCACATGCTGAATATGACACTGGGCACCATAGAATTGTTACCACTTGTCGCGGTACTGAAACACCACATCTAAGATACTGTAGAGAGCTTGTAAAAGCCAAAGCGAGGGTGTGGATAAACTGTATATGGAGGACAGGTCAAAGATGCATGCTCTTTATTTTTTTCCCATGAGTTAAAGATGTGATATTGTTGCCTAGGTTTACCGATCATTGACTGTGGAACAGAGCCCCCTTCAAATGTATTATGGGGTAAAAAATAGTAACACTTTTTGTTTGGCTTACCAGGCATTAAAGTTTCAATACTACAACACAGAATAACACTACAAAATCTATTGCAGAATGTGTAGCTTCACTATATTTCTTTAGTAATTTAATGTACTGCATAAATCTGAATCCAAAAGGTCCATACTGGTGTTGTAGTTACATCGTCTTCCACCTGTCGGATAGCTGCATGCTGGGCAGTGACATAAACATCTATTTTTGTATTTTTTAGGCTGCCTCTCGCAACTGTTAATGTGTGCAGCAGTCTGGCTGCTTCATATGTATATAATTAGCCAATTATACATCAGCCGTTTGGTGAAATTGTGGTTCTCATCTAAAATTAGAAGTAGGGAAGGTATAAAAGGAGGAATCTGGAGCATTTAGCACACGTTGATTCTTGCCCACCCACGTAATGTTCTCTCATCTCCACAGTTGCTTGGCTTAGACAAAACTCTTTTTCAGTTCAGTGACCAGGAGGTGGGGTCCAGAGCAGCTGCACCATACGTGGTGCTGCAGCATAGTTAATAAATTATGCCAAGTCTTTTTGGCTATATACTGACCACTCTGTGTGGCTTGTTGGTTTAAATGGATTGGCAGGGCATTGAGGATTATTTATTTATTAGGTATTTTTGTTCTCACTAGCGCAGTAAAAATTTGTCACCGTGGCTTTCATTAAAAAGGGCCCAACCATACAGCATGACACAGAATTCAATCTTTTTTACCAACTTTGCAGGTATTGGCTCTTTAAAATTGAATCATTAGATAGTGCAGCCTTGCTGCATGCAGTGTTAGTCAGGCACACTGTTTTAGTTCAGCTCTAATGCTTACACAGATGCACTGGATGGTGGGGGGTTATAGTTAGTGGCCACAATTATTACATGCAGCTTTGTCATATTACTGGAAGTTGAAGAATGTGCCAAAACATTTCACAAATCCCATTTATTCATGTAATGGGCTTGTCACAAGGAAACTTAAATGATTTTTATACTCAAATTGTTTAGTGCCTAGAGTGAATGTTGCACTCCTAGCCTATAATGTTAAATCTACAGTTGTGTATACATCTATGCAATTATCATGCAGATCTCATGATTGTTCAATCAGATATTGCAAGAGTGTGCATGCTCCCACGATCATGTTTTATCATACCAAAACACCTTGCAACTGTTGCTTTGACTTTCTAAATGTCCTAAAAATCATGATCAGCGATGGAACGATGTCTGGCAAATCTGAAAATGTGTATACACTCACGACCAGCAGCATAGGCAGATATTATGCAGAGTCGCCATCTTTTTAGCAGATGGTTATGAGATGAAGATCACATGTCTAAATTGTGTAGGTGTGCATGTGTGAATCGGCGCGTGAATCGGCATGCTCATCGGGACTTTCAATCTTTCCCGAAATCGATACAGAAATTGTATCCAAAGTAAGAATGCATAGATGTATAACCCAGCTTACCTCTCCAGATGTCCTGTTGCCCTGCACTTTCAAGCGCTTTTTGCTGTGTGCAATGTTTAAAGTGCCCCAAAACACAAGGCAGTTTTTAACACAGATAAATATGTAAACATTCCCATACCTTGCCAGAACATGAGGCTTTATATTTGTTCATTTGCTATATAGCTGAGTGCAATCTATTCTACATTATCGCCCATTGCAAAATTTGGAAGGCTGGCTTCAGGGTCATTACTGGACAGGTGTTTGTTTGTGTGTAAGAAAACTGTTCTGCTCAAACCAGCACTTTATCTCTAATTTTGGTAAGCTCCTGAAATAATTTATTGGTATCCATTTTATGTAGGTCAACTTTTGTGTGTTCAGTTTACTTGCCTTTAAGACCAAAACATTTAATTGAGAAAATACGTAATGGGCGTTACGTGACGCAACTTGAAATGGTCTCCTTTTCACTTGCGGTCAGGAGAGGAACGTTCACACTGCTGCTCCCTGAAGTGCAAATACGGTTACTGGAACTCACACCAGTTTACATAGTTCTTACTACATGCCTTTACATTAAAAGACAAATAAAAGCCTTTATCACACCAGTGTGTAATGATATTTGTTTCCACAGGTTACTTTAAGCTTACTATTCATTTCTTTAGGCTGTTATTGACCAGCTAATGTCAATGCTCAAGCAGTATGTTTATCAATCTAATGATGCAGAGAGTGTTCAGTAAGCCATAGACAAACACTTTTGTTGTAAGTTTAAGAATTGTAAAGTTTTTTTAATTTTTCCTTAAAGTATTGTCCTTTTTAGGTAGAACTGTTGCTCTGATATTTGTAGCAACTTTTATTTTTAAGCACTTGGTATCTGCATGTTGTCCAGACAGGAATTACTTGTGCCAATATAAACAGACAAGTATGAAAAAGCAAATGTTTAGAACCTAAATATAGGAGTAACTGCAGCTAAAAATGCCTCCCCATACCACTGCAGTCAGTTGTGTAGCAGTCATCTGCTTGGGCGTGGTGTCCTACTCCTAACTCTACTTTGTGAGTGACAAGCCACTGTTGTACTTGATTTGGATGAGTTTTTCTTGGTGATTTCCCAATGTTAAATGCTTTGCCAGTTTAACTTGTCTGCATATAAAAAGTACACCTTATCTTTGGTAAAATTATATATCTTTAATGTTAAGCTGGCTTTAAAATGTACAAATCTTAAGACATCCATGTAGTCTGTTGGCCTTGAGAAACTGTTTTCTTGGTCCTTTTGGTATGATTTTCAGTGACCCTTCTAGAAAACGCCAGTAGAACTCCTTAAATGAATTGATTTATATTTAGGACAAGTGAAATAAGTCCAAACTGTTTCACTCTAAAGGAAACCTCTAACTTTTGTTTTTCTTCTTTTTGTAGTTCTTCCTCCAGTCCTCGTTCCAAGGCACAGCGAATACAACCCACAGCACAGTCTTCTGGCTCAATTCCGTACCATGGAGCCCAGTGAGCCGCACATGCCCCACAATGCCACTTTTCCAGATTCTTTCCAGCAGCCAAACAGCCACCCGTTTCCTCATTCGCCCAACAGCAGTTATCCAAATTCTCCAGGCAGTAGCAGTACTTACCCTCACTCTCCAGCAAGCTCGGACCCTGGAAGCCCTTTCCAGATCCCAGGTATGTGTAGGTTTGTTCCTCCATTTTTGTGTGCAAATCTGTATCTACATGTACATATTGTAAAATCCGTTTCCTATGGCATGATCTGACTTGGGGGGGATGCAGGAAGAAATGATCTGTTATCTTAAAGGATTCCACAATTCCACATTGTCTTAACTTGCTTTATTTTCCCATCCAAGGTTTATAATTCATGTTTAGAAAAGATGCTGCCTAGTAACACGGTTACAAATAATGTGACTTTGTTTCTCCTCGGGTACATTTACCATATCTCTGCATGGTCACTATTACATTAGTGGGTGCTATGATTAATACAGGGCTTGTGCAAATTAAATCACTATATTTTTCGTGTGTGTGTGTTGGTCTGTTTCTCTCCGGTGAGGAGTAAAATAGGATGTAATGATCTTCCTTCACATGTAAGAGCTGATGGAACATGTAATCATGGTGCACTAAATCAAGATAAATCCAGTAAACCAGTGATGTGATGGGCAGAAGTGGAGCATGTGTTGTGAACAAACACATCACTCTAGATTACGGGGTATTAAAGTGTATCTTCAAAACCAAATCGTGCTCATTGGAGCCCTAAGTTGTCTTAAAAATGACTCTGGATGTGCTGGTTCTTTAGGAGGCCATATCCTTAAACTAGAACTGAAGAGGATCTTTGTTTTAAGGAACACTCAATTTTGCTTTGATTCAAAATGTTGCGTTTTTCTGTACATTGCTGTATTTCCACTGATGAGACCTTCAAAATAAGTTTTATACTCTCCCTTCTGGCAACTCTACCCCCTTCCCTTCACAATTAAAATGCAATACTACCCTTTTAGCTGGGCTTAAAGTGCTGTATGGATGAACGCTATGTACAGAGGAAGCTAGGTATCAGTTGAGCACCATTAAAGAGCTTATGAATAATCCAGCTGTTCACTAAAGCAGGATGGAGAGAAGCCTTCTCTTCTGAATAGACTGAATGTGTCAGATTAGGTTGTGAGGATAATTAAGTTCTGGTCACATCCTCAGTCTCTATCATGGAAAATGTATATTTTTGGCACCATTCAAAGGGGAATTCAAAATAGCTGGAGTTGCATTTACAGATAACTGCTCCATGGAATGTAAGCTAATGTTGGTATTGCTTCTAATGAGGTGTAAATAGTCTAATGCTCTGTCTTAAAGGGTTTCTTCAGTGTAGTTTTTTTCTTTTCTCCCACCTTTAACCATTTTCTATATACAAAGTGTATACTTGCCTGTCACTCAAGGGGGAAGATCCGGAGTGAGTCCTGTTGTTTATGGCAGTATAGTCTTGCTGACCAAATGGAACAAAAAAAAAGTATTGCCACTTGTCCATTCTAATCGAATGAAAAGGTTTGTGATGTAGCCATAAGCAGGACCCTCTACAGTCTTTCCCCTGAAAATTGCAAGTAAGTATTGTAGACTACCTACTAGAGCAGGGGTAGGCAACCTTCTAAAAATTATAATATTAATGGTAATGGGAACAAATAAACGTTCATGTTAAGCCACACAATAGTACCCCCAGTTTATATTATGTCACACAAGTGCCCCCAATTATTAGTATACCTGACATAAGGGCATAATCATATTATGCCACATTAGCCAGTGTATGTGACTCGCCTCTTGTAGACAGTGGTTACATTCCATCTTGTTCTGTATAAAATGACAGGTTGACTGAAAGGTGATTTATAACCCTGGGTGTGATGTGGCATTGCTACTTATCACTGATAAATGTTATGTGCCTGCCGTCTCATGATCACAGGGTGTTACGTTGCATGAACTGATGTGATAAGACACGGTACGTGGCACGTTATGCTGGCATGTTGTTGCGGCTGTAGGACAGGATCAGGGCCGCCAAGAGAAATTTTGGGCCCCGGTACACCAAATTTTTTGGGCCGGCCCCTGCACAGGTGAGCAGCAAGCGCATCCAAAGAGGGGTGGTCAACATGGGCATAGCTGGACTTCGTTAGACATGACATATTGGTGGAAATTCGATTGCCGGCGATGTGACACGCAGACATCGCACAGCGCACATTGCCGGCAATTACGGTAGAAATCTCCACTCATTTTCCCTCACACCCCATAGAGGTGCAAGGAAATAAGTGAGGAGATTTCTGTCAAATCTCCGCCTCAAAGTGTCTCGCGGACGTCCCGGAGACACACTGCGGCTAATTGAACTCCCCCATTATGTATCAAAATTGTGTTACTCTCTCCTACCTGTGATTGCAGCTATCACAACCTGGTACTGGATTCTAGCATGGATCCTGGAGTGTTGGGAGCTGTTGGAAAATGTAAATATGGAAAAGCAAGCAATAAGTGAACACCGTACAGAACACAGATCATGCAGTATATAATACATTCATTATAATAAAATATTACATTTATCACATTCTCCCCAGCCACATCACGCCACCCCTCGGCTACATCACGCCACCCCCCCCCCCCCCCCCCCCCCCGGCTACATCATGCCACCCCCCCCCCCCCCCCCGGCTACATCACGCCACACCTCGGCTACATCACGCCACCCCTGTGTCACATCACCCGCCACGTCACCCCCCCCCCCCCCCCCCCCCAGACACATCACACCATCCCTCAGTTACAATACCCATCACGCCACCCCTCAGCTGCATCACCCATTACGCCATCTCCCAGGCACATCACGTCCCCCCTCTGCTACATCACGTCCCCCCTCTGCTACATCACGTCCCCCCTCTGCTACATCACGCATCATGCCACCCACACACACCACGCCATACATATATACACATACATAATGCTATATACACATACAAAATGTCACATATATACTCAGTCACCCCCACCCACCAGTCCCTTGTACTCGCCTCATCTCCAGAGGATGATAGCTCCGCGGCTGTGCTCTGAAATGACAGGCAGCCTGGCAGCAGTCTGATTTGTTGCCTTGCTGCCTGTCTCCATTAGTTAAGTGACAGCCTGTCCCTGAGATTTGCAGTTCTGATTAGCCCCTCCCCCTTCCGGCTGGTGAATGGGAGGGGGAAATAAGCTTGCTGTCTGCAGTACTTAGTATCCGCCGCCCCGCCCCCCCCCCACCTCCTCTCGGCACTCCTGGGCAGGGTGAGAGACTTTCAATATGTAATGAGAGCCAGCTACAGTGTCTCTCGTCTATGAGCAGAAAAAGTTTTGGTGCCAGGTGGAACTGCAGCAGTTCAATTTCGGCAAGTTCCTGTTTCTGAAAGCTGTGCCAGATGACATAGAGTTTATGTGAAAGATGGTTAAATATAAGATGGGTGACGTATGTGTAAAATAAAGAGCTAAACCTAACTAAATGAAATAATTGGCCATTAATTTGTAGAAGATTCAGAGTTTTAAACAAATAGAAGATATGTGAGATTGAAATACACTGGACATTTGTGTATTTTTCATAGTTGGACATAAGATTTTATTCTAGTCCTGCATTAAAAAAATATATATTAATTTCTGATTTTCAGCTGACACCCCTCCTCCGGCTTATATGCCTCCTGAAGATCAGATGACCCAGGACAACTCTCAACCAATGGACACAAACATGTTAGTGCCTCCCATCCCTCAAGAAATAAATCGAGCAGGTAAGCTAAACTAGTGCACAAATACAGCTCACTTAAGCGATCCATGTGTATAATCTCAGTAGCTGCAGTTTAGCATCTTTAGTAAGTACATACAAAAATATAGACTTTGTATTTCTAGGTAGCTGCATTTTCACTGATTTTCAAAACTCTTGATGTAGCCTGTCATTTGAGTAAGCTTTGTTTAAACTGGAAAATATGTAATACATTGCAAGCAATACTGTCACGAGTAATTGCCATACCAACTATTTCCCTGTTTACATAACACTCTACAGGAAAAGGAGGGACAGTAGCAATTTTTTTTAAGCTTGTTGTAAAGGAATAGGGAAACTTGTTAATCCAAGAGCTGCAAGCAGCTATTTTTGTTTTTTTGTTAAAAAAGAAATGTGCTGCACACCTTCCTCCCCCTCTGTCTGCCACCCCTGGCATCTTGGCAAAGAAGTCTCCAGAATGAATAGTTGCCTTAGACTAGCAAACTGCATGTGAAAACACAAGTGCTATACATTGGCACATGTGAGCTACATATTCAACATGTACTGGATGCGTTTAGGCATTCCTTTTATGGGGTTACCAGTATATGTGCTACAAGATAAATCCTATTGATATAAAGGAAAGAATTGGGCATCTTGGGCCCCCTATTTATTACTCAACCAGCCCCAACACAAGACAGCATTAGTTCCCACTAATGCTGGGGGTTAAGAAGCGTAGAGTTGATTTGCTAGAGTGGAAAACAGACGCAAGCTAGCTGCCTGGACTGGTTCCCATTATTAATGGGGAAATCATCATTGTCCCTATGTCTTGCCAGAACCAGCATAGGCTGTCCCTTGCAATAACCACCAACCGCCTGCTGGGGCAATATAATGTAAATAAAACACACGATTGTTGAATAAACTTTTGAAATAAAACTATCCAAACCCTTCAGCAATTTATTTATTTTTATTAAAAAAGGGTAAAAAAACAACTTGCATTTAAACGATGGTGACCTTTTTGAAATGCCCAGATGTTTTCAGCGGGTGGTCATTGGGAGGGTGGGCCACACTGACATGCCTGTATTCCATTTTTTGTAATAAACAGAATTATTATTTAAGCCACAAGAAATATTATCCTGTAAGAAGCTACATGAATTCTTTCACTTGGAGCCCTGTTACAGAAAAATCAGTTGACCAGTAGTGTCAATGGCCTTTTGCAAGTGATCTCCCATGCTAGCTACAATGTGATTGGCTGGCACTGAAGGGGAGTCCTAGGGATTCTAAGTTTTATTCGCACATCAGTAGTATTTTTAATTTAGTGTCTATTGATGTAGAGAAAAATATTAACCAGTGTTGTGTAGCTTTATTCAGTTCATTAGGGTTAGCACATGTAGTGCTCAAGCCCATTAAACTGAATGGGCCATTGACAGAAATGGGTAAAATATAGCACCATACTGTTGAAACTGACTTTGTTGACTCCTATTGGCTGTATGTACAATGCAGAAATCGGTGGTCTTTTGACAAGTGTCGTAAAATGCTTTGAATAGTCTCACGAGCAGGGTCCCCTTTTAGTGGTGATCTTACATAATTATGTATTTGGAGGATATAACTTTGTCACTTGTGGTTTTTTTTGTTTTTTTGTTTTTGTCATTTTGTTGTGTTACAACTGCATATGTGTGGTATTGCAGAACCCTTGTGGGACCTTGTAAATAGCAAGTGTCCAAAAAAAGTAAAGTGGCCTTATTGAAGGTTTTGCAAGTCTGGTGCTGTATAGGGTGTTTTTGTCCCCCGCCCCCTTAAATATAAAGCTCCCAAAAACATACACTTTTTAGATAGTGGAACAGTTTAATGGATTTCAGAATTGCTAAATTTGTTTCCATTTAGTTTTGTCCCCTTATTTTTTTTTTATTTTTTTTTTGTTGTTTTAGGAACTTGTTATGCTCTTCCCGTGGGAACAGTTTTTTTTGTCTTTGCCTGAGAGTTGTTCTTACTTCCCTTTCTTCACTAGCTGCTTAACACCCTGTGCACTTCATTTCTTGACATGTCATGTGTCTGGTACAAGATCATGTGACCATTTAGACAGCTGTCAGGCTTAAGCACATAAAGTTTCAATATTTTTTTTGCATAAGACAGATAATATAAATATTTAGCAGTCCTTCACTGAGACCTGCATTTATTTATCTCTATTTTTAAACATTTTTTTCTCTATTGGAGGGGGGAAGCTATCAGAGCAAGATATTTCTGTTGGAGAAATCTGACATGCATAACACAAAATCGGGCTCATTCACCGTGATTCTATATGCTTGCCACTAGTACTAATTAAGAGTGTGTTAAATGGGTAGTAAGTGGGCAGCATTTTGCGCATTGCTACATGACGAGCATTTGTTACTTCCATTGAGTGATTAAGCAGGGTGTGTTAACAAGATGTTTTCCAGATTTGTTGAAGGTGGAAATGTGTCCTTGATTTATTTTTATTTCTTTTTTTTTTTTTGTCTCTAAACTTCAACCTCCCCCCCCCCCCCCCCCCCTCCACTTCTGATCACCGTACTTCAATTTGATACTGTCTGTCTTTTTTAATGCAGTTAATCACCTTTTAACTACCACAGTATGTGCTTCTGTGTCTTACAGTGTAACTTTATTGATCATGGGGGTCCTTTTGGTACCACACATGTTGTTCTGTTGGGGCAGTTGCCCAATATCCATGCAAATACTGCAGTGTATTCAGCATCTGACTCTTCTGTTACCAAACTGACCTCTCCTTTAGTCCCAGTCAAACTGTTCAGCCTATTCTACCAGAGATTTGTTGGACCTGGGAGATTTAATTTAACAAGCTGCATCCTGTAGGTAGAATTGGGTGATTTCCATTGTTGGCCTTTGCTGGGAACAGAGACATATCGCACCTGCTCTGCATGACTTATAGCGAATGTAAGGAAGTTGTGTGAGATATCTGTGAGAGAGGGATGATTCATCCCAGAAGAATTGCCAGCTGGCAGTGTTTCTTACAAAGTTTGAGAAAGCTGTAGCCTTGATGGTTACTGGTATCTGATGTGTGAAAGTTAAGTAACCCTTTCTTTATAACAAGGAAGGCACATTTTAATAATGTCTGCAGTGGGGGTGCTCCATTAAGCAGCATGATTTAAGGAATGGGTAATGCGTCAGCATTTGGCTTTGATTCTGTGTCTGATGCCAGCTGCTGCTGTTGCGGGTGGGGGTTGTTTTTTGTTGAGTGTGTTTGAATAAAGCATCTGACCACCATGTGTCTATTGAGACCTATTTGTTGCTGGTTTTAAGCTTGTTGTATGCAATGCTATTTGGAAACAATTTGCGACTAAACCATGCTGAAGCTTTTGTTTGGTTATGAAACATAACATGGGCAGTACTGTAAAGGTCCTTAGACTCTTCACGTCCCAAGTTGTTACTGTATACCTGATTAAATGCACATCTGTGTTCTGGCCCCAAAAGACAGCTGAACCCCACGTAATCAGATCTGCATTTATCATATGTTGGTTAGAAGTGGTGGAAAATGTGGCAACACTAGTGCCTGGCCTATAATAGTCAAGAATGTGGGTATATTGCAGCATGGAAAGTAGTGTATACAGTGGGTTGGGCTTAAAGACGTGACTAGTGCAATGTGGCCCCGCTGCTTCATTCATTTGGGGTGGCAGGACTAAGGAGAAAGGGACTTGCTTTTCTCTAGCCAATCCGGAGCCTTGAACCATCTCCTCCCAATGCAGACAGCAGAAAAGTTGCATTATGCAAAATGTGACTTTCTTGGTCTATTGTCAATTCCCATGGCAGACAAAATGCCATAATTACACCCACTATAGTTGTAGCTAAGTTGGACATAAAGTGGGACGCACTGCTTGCCAATGTAAGTGTCTGGTATATAAATGCTATGTTTTATAAATATGTTTTGGGTTGTATAGACTTTATTTAAAACGTGGCTGTGTATTTACTCCACAGTTGTGAAAATAGCATTCATATATTTTTTTTAAGTGTGTTAACTCGTCATCAATTTTACATGCTAAATTTTTGCACAGCATGTTTTGTTTTTTGGGGTTTTTTTTTTTGCCCGTTTGTGAAATTAACTAGTGTTTCCGTACAGCATTTACTACTTTGTTGAAAGTTGAAAAACCTGTGTGGTTATTTAATTGGTGCCTATTGCATGTGACTTCATCCATCTTTCTTTTGCAGATGTACAAGCTGTTGCTTATGAGGAGCCAAAACATTGGTGTTCTATTGTCTATTATGAGCTGAACAATCGAGTAGGAGAAGCGTTCCATGCCTCCTCCACTAGTGTGTTGGTGGATGGCTTCACCGATCCTTCAAACAACAGGAACAGATTTTGCCTTGGGCTCTTGTCCAATGTTAACCGCAACTCCACTATTGAGAACACTAGGCGGCATATTGGGAAAGGTATTTGCTTTTAAAATAAAAACATTTAGGAAAAAATAGCTGTAACTGTAGCTGATTCTAATCCTTATCACATGATATAGTGCTCTCACAATCAAAATGCAACAGCTGCATATCACCCATAATACACTAGCTGCCACTTTTATGTATGCAGTAGATTGTTGACCTAAATAAACCCCCAAAAAACCTCTTGCAGCTTGATTTCTTCTAAAGAAATTCTTGGAAGGCTCCCCCTTTTCCTTTTGAACTAAAGACTTTTCCACACTTATGTGGGCACATCCAAGAACATGGAAAATGATCCTGTCCTCCTTTTTCTTGCCTGTACCTGGTGGTGCTAAAAAGTAATAAAACAAATGCTTATTGGCATGCTTTCTTTCTCCAGAATCTTGCTGAAATTAACAAAAACTTGTTGGTGTCTTAACCTTGTTTCTGAAGCATCTAATGCCATCAGATGTGCTTTACGAAGGTTGACATTGCTTAGTCGGTTGTAAAATGTGTGTGGGGAGGGGGGGGGGGGGATATTTTGTGTTCTTTGACCAACACACACACATGTAATTTCTAGAGAGAAAATAAAATGCTCTCTTCTAGGTGTTCACTTGTACTATGTTGGAGGTGAAGTGTATGCAGAGTGTTTGAGTGATAGCAGCATCTTCGTTCAGTCTCGGAATTGTAATTATCACCACGGATTTCACCCAACCACAGTCTGTAAAATTCCCAGTGGCTGCAGCTTGAAGATCTTCAACAACCAGGAGTTTGCTCAACTCTTGGCCCAGTCTGTGAACCACGGTTTTGAGACAGTCTATGAACTAACAAAGATGTGCACTATCCGGATGAGTTTTGTTAAGGTAATGTGCAGTATAAATGGTGGCTTTGTGACTGGTACACACGTATCAGAATGTGGTGCTTCACATTTTAGCTATTGAACTAGTGGTTTGTTTGGTTTCTCTTGCTTTTTATTTATTCTTTTGATTAGTTTAACAGTGAAATCTTATGGCAATCGTATAATAAAGAACATAAAAACAAAGGATAACATTTTAAGACAATTGTCAAGGTTAAATTCACACTTTCCAATATTGAGCAAAGACCAGCACGTAACTGATGTACTGATGTCATTAGAAATATTTCATAAATCATTGATAATATACAGCAGATACTGTAATTTTATGTGTGGACTTTGTAAACAATCTCATTGTCAGATTTGGATCTACTCTTGTTTAAATATGGTCTTATAGAATGGTAGTTGTTCCATTGCAAGCTGGAAGGTAAGGTCTTGCTGGAAGCTACCAATAAATGGCCAAACTAATCGTACGTAGAACAAAGATTATGTTAATAGCCGTGGTATCTGCTAGTCTTCACTAGAAGCATGAAGGGGAAAATCCTTGTCCAGAGTAAGATGAAATGTTCCTTCAAAATGTACCGATTTACGTTTAGTAGATGATCCTGTACTTTTAGAGCAATGATTTGCATACTTTTAATAAGGGTGGTCCCTATATATTCCATTGGCAGTATGATCCTTCAAGGGGGATAAAAAAAAAGTAATGGCTATGGAATTTTTACTCAGAGGATGGTGAAGAACCCATCTGTTTCACAGACCACAAATTAAACAAGTCTGCCATAATTTCCCTGTATTAACCCCTTGCGGTAAACAGTCTGGGTTATTTTATTACCCTTTTATATGGCTGTTTTTAAAAAAAAGTGTTCTGGCCACAACTGACAATGAGGCACCATGTGACAAATGCTCTGTAATCCTAATGCTGAGATGTCGGGGTTCTCGCAGTGTAAAAGGAAATCTTGTGCTGCTACAAAGTGACATCAGTGTTCCCATGGCTGAAATAATCCAAAATACCCTTGTTGCTGACCTGTGTGTACATCAAATAGAAGTATAAATACTGGTGAGAAGTAGCTGATAACATTTTGGTCTAAATGAAGTTGTGCTTCAGCCACCTGGCATAGGTCAGCTCTGAGACTAAAACCATTTATATTTGCTAAATAAGTGAATGTGTTCTGTACTTGTCAATTTTAAACATGTTTGGTTATGGTATGAGAATGTTTGTTTAATTGTAGGTGAATAAGTTTGTTGGCCATCCATCAATGTCAAACTTTGTGGGGGTATTGCTTGTTTATTTTGGGGGAGATGTTTGGTTTTCTGATGCAATTGAACTTCTTTCATTTGGCAGATTTTAACAAACCATTTCTTCTTTTACATTTTTTTAGGGTTGGGGTGCAGAGTATCATCGTCAGGATGTTACTAGCACCCCCTGCTGGATTGAGATTCACCTGCATGGCCCACTTCAGTGGCTGGATAAAGTACTTACTCAGATGGGCTCCCCCCATAATCCCATTTCCTCGGTCTCTTAATTGGAACTGGACATTTCTGGATGTAATGGAGTCATGCATGTACTTGAAGGATGTATGCGTCAGACACAGATATTGGCAAAGGAGGAGACTTTCCTTTTTATTTTTATTTTCCAGTTTGGGCACCTCTAATACTTGATGTTTGTGACCAACTTTTAACATGAAAGGGGAAGAGGGGTCCCTAATATGAGACTTGGCTAAAACTTCGCAGCAGCTACTGCTAAAAGAAAAAAAATGGATTTAGAGTTCACGGTATAGTGTTGTAATTTAAAACTGTGCTGTTTAAGGTATTAACTGAAGCAGATTTTCTCCTGGCTGTATACTAGACATGAGAATTTTATACAAACTTTGCTGATCTAGGTGATATTATCAGCATTTGGTGTTTCCATACTGGGAATATTAAGGTAAATGCATCATTGGGTTTTGGCTACATTAAAACACACATTTTATCAATACTTAAACTGTGTACTGGCCAAACTGCCATCAAGATGTTAGGAGTTGCTCTTTGCTATTTGTACAGTGTTTTTATATATGCGCCCCCCCTCCCCCCAATCCCCTTATTGCGAGGCGTAAAGAATAGTTAAGGTAGAATAGGTGGTTTCAGGTGGTTTGAGGAGGGTCATTAGTGTATGAAATTCTAAAATTTGAGCACTGCTTTGAGCGCCTTCTATGACCATCTGGGTATGTACTGCATCCCTCTTTCTTTTTAAACTTTAAGCAATCAGTTGAACCCCTCTGCAATTGCAGGTCTGGAAAAACTGAGTAAAGTGTATACATTCTTCCTCTTTGCCGTACCAGCCAAGATTCCCTTTCTTTTTTTTCTTTTTTTTTTTTATCTAGCTAATGTGCTTCACTGTCACTAGAAAGCCTTTGCAATGTTGGGAATGTCCTTCCATGTATTGTAACATAACTGCAGTGTCATAGATCTCGGCTTTAACTAATGGGAGGGGGGACTAAAATATTGCACCTCTTCTAGTATCTGACAGCCTGAACAAAACTTCTGCTGAGCTTAGAAATTGGATTAATTAGAAATGACAAAATCCAAGGTTTACTCACTTGCAGACTTATTTGTTTCCCTTTTTTTATGATGTTACTTTTTTGTACAATTGTTTTCCTTTTATATTCACAGTTAAGCTGTAGTACTTATCAAAAGTACTTTTATTCCAAATCTAGTGGATGGTCTCTGCTAGAAGTTTAAATAAACGGTCGTTATTGCTTACCTGTATGAATCTTGTGGACTTTTCTTTTAAAAAAAAAAAAAGACAGCAAAATAACTGCATTCAGTGTATTATTCATGAGAAGAGTGTATACCTCTGTGTGCCTGCCCATATTCTGTTTTATGGAGATATGAACACACTTATTCATTTAAAATGCTGCTTTGACATGTAAGACGCAATTTAAATTGCCTCAAGTGATTTCATACAGAACTGGTTGTGATGTGAATTGTTCTGTGTATATTCTGCAACCTGGTAACAAGCCAACACCTGCTTCAGTTTAGGAGCACAAGTCTTTCAACTAGGGAAAAAAGCTCCAGCATTTGCTGCTAAATATGAACACATCCACACATTGAAATATTAAAGGGTTACTGTATTTGTAAACTGCTTATAAAGGCTTTAATTTTTGACCATCTCATTTGTGAGCATATATATATATATATATATATATATATATATATATATATATATATATATATATATATATATATATATATATATATATATATTTTATTAGCTGCTAAATTGAAGCAATCAAATAATACTTTATAGATTGTAGTATGTAGGTAGCCACCCCTCTTGGAAGGGGGATAAGTCTTCCAAAAATGACAGCTCCTCCATCTCTAGTTGTAAGCCTCACAGTTTAAAGTGCCTCTATTGTCCTGTTCCTTAGTCTGACTTGAATGGTGGATTTTTAGATAGCTAAACCTCTTTGTTGGAGAAAGGGTTATAGTGTCAAGTTGGGTTTGCTCTGCCAACCTGTCTGGGAGAGGTGGTCTTACAGTTTTGTCTTGGGGCTCCTCTTACAGTCAGTAACAGATTACGGACAACTCCTACTGATGTTACTCGACCCCTGGACGTTCACTGACTGCACTGTACACCACTGTGATTCCCTCAGTTGTAGGAGAGTTGTCACTGCCATCACCAGGCTCCTTCACCGCCACCTGGAACTGATTACTACAGTGTGTGGGGCTGCAGCACCTCTTTGCTATCTCTAAGTTTTACTGCTAATTCTAACTTTGCAGTTGGAAGGATACCTTATTGAGCACTGCTTAGTTTTGACAGCTTGATTCTCAAGCAATCTGATGCATCAGTCGATTACTTCAATGGAAAATGCAGTGTCTCTGAAGTAAGGGACAGGCCCCTGAATTGCTATCATATTAAGTGGAGTGTCCGTCGTCGTCGTCCCCACTCCCCCTTCTACCTTATCTGAGCAAGAACATCAAAGGACCTATTTTTATTTTTTTCACTGTTTAATTTCAAAAGCTTTTCCCCATCTTGTATAATGGGTATGGAGAGAATAATTATTCCTGTAAACTGCAATATAATCTTTCCTGAAATCAATAACCTGCTTAATGTTTAACATGTTACGGATATCTATGGTGTACATTTTAACCACTTGTTGACCAACTAATGTAAGTCTACGATCTAAGGGGAAGGTTCTTAATGTCCCCCAACATATCTGTAATTGGTCTGCATACCCTTCTGCCCACCTGCATTGAAGCTGGGCAGTCAGTCAGTGTATAATGTATCTAATGGGAACAGTTTGATTTAGTCCCTGGCATTTTAGATAGCCGCATATAATGTTGTAACATAGAACACTGTGTGAACATGCCAGAGGATGGCTTCCACATCACATTGCTAGTGTTCTCCTGTAACAAGGAGTACCTCTAGGTATTTCTGAATCCAGAGCTCACCCCAGAATACCTTTTGTATTAGAACATAATTTTACTTGCTCTAATATGAGCTTGACTGTAAAGGGACATCTAAGCTTAAATTGTCGCATGTACAGTGGTGCTTGAAACTTTCCAAACCCTTATGTTTTTTAATCTCTAATTAAATGTATTCATCCAAGTCCTAACAATTGATAGAGAAACAAATAAATCAAGTAACAAAATATTTTTTTAATTTCTATGGCGCCCCGCATTCCATAGCTCCTGACATGGTAATACAAATGACATGCAATACTGTCAAAGTGTAAGGCAGGTGAGGGGATAAATGCTGCAAACATAGAAGTGTTAATAGTTGTTGTTTCACCAATTATCAAAATGCAAAGTGAATAAACAGAAGAAATCATAATAGAATAAATATCTGGTGTGCCTTCAAAACGGCGTTCTAGGTTAAGTCTGGGAATTTGTAGGACTATAGTCGGGTGTATGATTAACCAGTCATACTAAACAGGTGGTAATGATCATTCTTGTATGTAGGTTGAGTCATTAACTGAAACAGCTATGTAGGAGGCTGTAAAGTCATTGCCAAAAGTTTTGAGAATGACGCAAATATTTTTCAGTGTGCTGCCTCTGATTTTATGATGACAATTTGCATATACTCCAGAATGTCATGAGTGATCAGATGAATTGCAATTAATTTCAAAGTCCTTCTTTGCCATGAGAATGAACTTTATCCCAAAAACATTTCCACTGCATTTCAGCCCTGCCACAAAAGGACCGGCTGACATCAGGTCAGTGATTCTCTCGTTAACACAGGTGAGAGTTGATTAGAACAAGGCTGGAGAGCACTCTGTCATGCTGATTGAGTTAGAATAACAGACTGGAAGCTTTAAATGTATGGTGGTGCTTGAAATTATTGTTCTTCCTCGGTTAACCTTGGTTATTTGCATGGAAACATGTGCAGTCATCATTGCTGCTAGAAGAACTTCAGAGAGATTCAATAGTTGTGAAGAAGGCTTCAGGGCACCCAAGAACGTCCAACAAGCGCCAGGACCATCTTAAGTTCATTCAGCTGCGGGATTGGGGCATCGCCAATGCAGAGCTTGCTACAGTGAGGCAAAGACTTTTGGAGGATGGGCCTAGTGTCAAGAAGGCCAGCAAAGAAGCCACTTATCTCCAGAAGAAACATCCAGGACAGACTGCTATTCTGCAAAAGGTACAGGGATTGGACTGCTGAGGACTGGGTTGAAGTAATTTTTCTCTGATCCACTTCCAGATTGTTTGGGGCATCTTGAAAAACTTTTGTCTCGAAGGAATGGCGAGAGCTACCATCAGTCCTGTGCCAATAGTAAAGCATCCTTAGACCATTTACAACTGTTTGACGAGCAAATACTTTTTCCAGCATGATGGAGCACCTTGCCATAAAACAAAAGTGATAACGAAGTGGCTCGTGGATCAAAACATTGAAATTCTGAGTCCATGGCCAGGAAACTCCCCAGACCTTAATCGCATTGAGAACTTGTGCTCAATCCTCGACGGGTGGACAAACAAAAACCCACAAATTCTGACAAACTCCAGGCATTGATTAGGCAAGAATGAGTGCCCATCAGTCAGTATGTGGCCCAGAATTTGATTGATAGCAAGCCAGGGTGAATTGCAGAGGTCTTCAAAATGAATGGTCAACACTGAAAATATTGACTCTTTGCATAAACTTAATGTAATTGTCAATTTAAAGTCTTTGACATTTATGAAATGCTTGTAATTTTACTTTAGTATACCATAGCAACATCTGACAAAAAAGGTCTAAAAACACTGAAGCCGCAAACTTTGTGAAAACCAATGCTGTCATTCTCAAATTTTGGCCATGACTAAACTCTGTGAACAGCTAAACTCTTCCACAAACTCACCTTTGTAGCAGACTGTTTTATGTCTTAGGTCATACACCATGGCGAGACTGAGCACAGCAACAAGACACAAGGTAGTTATACTGCATCAAATAGGTCTCTCCCAGGCAAAGATTTCAAAGCAGACTGGAGTTTCAAGATGTGCTGTTCAAGCTCTTTTTTGAAATGAAAAGAAACAGGCAACATTGAGGACCGTAGATGCAGTGGTGGGCCAAGGAAACTTGGTGCATCAGAAGAAAGACACATCATGCTTCCCTTCAAAACCGTAAGATGTCCAGCAGTGCCATCAAACTCAGAACTGACACAAAAATAAAAAAAGCTGTGGGACTCGGGTACATCTACTGTTTGGAGAAGTCTGGCCAGAACTGGTCTACCTGGAAGAATTGCGGTCAAACAGCCATACCTTCAACGTGGGGACAAGGCCTAGTGACAGCTATGCACAAAAACATAAGAACTAGGGTGCGGAGAGATGACAGCAGGTGCTCTGAACTGGCGAGTCAAAATTTGAAATATTTGACGAACAGCAGGCAGTTTTTGTCGGAAGGCTGGAAAGTAGTACAATGAGTGTCTGCAGGCAACAGTGAAGTATGGTGAAGGTTCCTTGCAAGTTTGGGGCTTCATATCAGCAAATGGAGTTGGTGATTTGGTCAAGATTAATGGTGTCCTCAATGCTGAGAAATACAGGCAGGTAATTATCAATGATGCAATACCATCAGAGGCATCTGGCTCCAACTTTATTCTGCAGCAGGTCTCTAAACACACAATGTCATAAAAAAAAAGCTATCTTCAGCGTAAAGAACAAGGAATCCTGGAAGTGATGATGTGGTACACATACAGAGCCCTGATGCCAACATCAAGTCTGTCTGGGATTACATGAGACAGGATTTGAGCAAGCCTACATCCACAGAAGATCTGTGGTTCTCCAAGATGTTTGGAACAACCTCCCTGCTGAGTTCCCTCAAAAACATTGTAAGTGTACCTAGAAGAATTTATGTAAAACAATTGGAACTAAAGGGGAATTGAGTTGGCAGTCCAGATGGAAAGTAGAGAAGATGAAGGCTTCACATTCTTAACTGAAGGAGGGTGGGTTGAAGTGGCGATTTTATTGATCAAACTGATTCAACATTATACTACTTTATACAAAAAAACTACGTGGACCTCCTAGAATTATCATTTGAGTAAAGGGTATAACTAGTCAGGAGCGACAATCAATAGGATGACAATCGGGTGTGCGTTTGGGTTTCCCTGTCCCTATTTAAAATATTTAAAAACAAACTTCACTACCAAAGGCTGGTCTTCACTGCAGATTTGAGTGTATACAATGCCTTGATCAAATTGATTTCTAAGCACCTCAAAGAATTGTAGATGCCCTTCAGGTTGGAGAAGGTCACAAAATAATTTCTAAAGACTTTGTGCTTCAGCAATCCACTGTCTGGTACAAATGAAGAAATGGTGTTGAATTTGTTATTCTCCTCGAGAGTGGTCGTCCAACAGAAATCGCTCCCGAGAGCATTGAATGTAATATTCCGATCAGTCTATTTAAAATAAAAAAAAATGAAGCATGGAAATTCCACGAGTTGAAGCAGTTCTGTAAGGTGAAATAAGTCAAAAATGTATGTGCAGAGCTGATCAATATTTATCGCAAACATTTGATTAAAGTCGCTTTTGCTCAAGGGGGTCACAGCAGTTATTGAACACATCACAATATTTATTCTGACAAATTTTTGATCAATGAATGCAAAAGTGTTCTGCATAACTTCTGTGTTTGATTTATTGGGTTCTCTATTTTTTATGACTTTGATGGAAAATTCTATACTGTTCACAAACTTGCAAGCATCACTATGTGCAATAATGTAAACTGGGGGGGGGGGGGCATAAAACAAAAAGTGTATTTAAAAAGAAAGTGCCTTAATTTAAACATATCTTAAAGCGGACTTTACGTGTTTTATCTGATTTGCATCAATTGTAAGAAATGTGCTTTTTAAAAAACAAAACAAACTTTGTGCTTGTAATGCGAATGCATCCAACTCTGAGCCTCATGGATTATTCGGTCTGTCCATGCACCAGCATCTAGTGAGATCAATGAAGTGCCTCAATGATGTTTCTAGTTCTCGGTGAATTAATAGTCTGCTACTAATGAATATTCATCACATAATATGGTTGCCTCCATTGTGTGTAAGACACAAACTTCATGTCAGAGCTTGGTGGTCAGAATATTTTATTCAAATTATGGGGGAAAAAAATTCTGTAGGAGATGAACTTTTAACCTGATTTAAAAACAAAACACACCCCCTAAAATGCAAGTTTCTTTGTGTGTAAGATCGGCAGCTAACAAATGCTATGAAAGTTTCAGGAAATATTCCAAATTGAAAGCGCTTTCAAGCAATTACAGGACAATAAAAGCACACTTTTAAACATAAAACTAGTTCTTTATTATTGGCTATGTTGCATTATGGTAATTTAGATACTGTAATTTTGAGCTTCATGTAAAATTATTTGCACTGCTCAGGCACACAATTTGCAACTATATTTTGAGTTTCATATGTGATTTTTGCAGCCCCTTGAACCTAGAGAGGGGAATTGGGGGTGTACACACAAAGTAAGCACGCCCTCTGAGTTGCATCTTATTTTGGGTTACACATCTTTTAAATACTCCTTACCAGGTGTAAACTAATAGATGGTATGGGTTAATGTTGATTGCACCATATTTGCCCATACACTTTAATATGATGGATTTAAGTTTGCACATATCTCAAGGATATGTAAACTTTTACACATGTTTGAATGCCATCAGAACAACCTTTTTAATGCTGTATTTTTTTAATTTTGCTGATTGCTATTTTTATTTTTTAAAACCTTTTATTGTGTTAAATTTCGACAAAAACACAAGATTTCAACAAGAAAAATGTATGTGAAAAGGGAATCAAGATCACTCAGAGTTCAAACTCACACACCCACCACTATCAAAAAACATATTCATTTAATACAGGGATAATGCATATTTAGCACAAAATGAGCATATACGCATGCTTTATAAATGGGAACTCCACTGAAAGACTAGTGTATATTTGTGTCTGTATAGGTTGTTTATAGCAGGAGGTTTTATTGAATTTTCTTCCAGTGTCAATGTGGACATATATATTCAAACTGAATATATTTGGATCATTAATATTCAGAAAAAAAAGAACTCCTTATTGAATACCTCAAGGCTCCAGTGAACCCATGTTTCTCAAACATCTCAAGCTTATGCATCAAAATTCACTCCTCAATGGCAGCCTCTACTTTGCTATGAGTTTGCTTCCATTTTTATTTAGCTGGAGACAGGTCAAACAAAAATGCTGCCTCAAAATATATTGACCAGATAATCATCATCACCATTTATTTATATAGCGCCACTGATTCCTCAGCGCTGTACAGAGAACTCACTCGCATCAATCCCTGCCCCATTGGGGCTTACAGTCTACATTCCCTACGCGCCTCCCCTTCCTCATGTCTGGCTCTAGCTAGACAGGTATGCAAGGGAGAAGTTTATTTATTTTGTCTGTAGGGCTTACCTGGGTTCCAGAATTCCATGCACAACTTATGGGGTAAGCTGAGGAGGGGCTTTGGCGAATTGAGAGCGGCAGCACTGCTACCTCCGGGAGCAGCGTTTGTTAGTGCATAGCATTTGAAAATTGCACCTTAGAGTGCTGGAGCTGTGTCACTGGGCACCAGTCAGTGGCAAAGGAACTGCTACAAAACCGTTGTGTTACTGTTTCAAGCTGTGCAAGCAGACTCATGTTGGTCACAAAAAGGAACCTGAGTTAGGGGTGTTTGTTTTTTTTGTTTTGTTTTTTTATAGATGCATACTCTTAGGAATAATGTATTCATTCTCAATACTCTTGAAGAGTTTGGGGAAAGCGAGAAGGAAACCAAAACATGTTTTGTGTAGCTTGTGATAAAACCACAGATTCTGAAGAAATGTTTTGTGCAAGGTGAAATTCTCAAAACCAATGGGAAATTCAGCCTCCTGAACTATTTAAGGAGCTTATTGCATGGTTGAAAGTCATTTGTAACTAAGGGAGATTTATATACATTGCAAGGAGTTAAAAATCCAGATCTCTCACTAGAATATATATGGACGGTAATACACTCAGTTGAAGTCTCCAGGAATATTGGAACATCTAATGATGAACAAGGAGAATAAAATAACCTTGATAATATAGGCTCATTTGTGTCTATATATATATATATATATATATATATATATATATATATATATATATATATATATATATATATATATACACAAACAAGCAAAAAAAGATATATATGATGGTGCTAATTACCACAACGTAAATACAATTTGGATAAACAACTGGTATAGATAATATATAAAGTCCAGTATTGAGGGATCAGTCCCAAAAAACAACACTTAGCTCAGTTGAGAGCGGCAGCCTCAGGATACTTGTGGCCAGATGGTTAGTCCGGATAACGAAAATGCTGCAACAGAAAAACAAGTAGGGCGCCCCAATGTGTAATATCAAAAATATGGTGTTGGGAAGATGTAATAACTGCGTACTGTAAAGATGTATTCAAGAAGTAAAGATCATATGGAGGTTTCCTCTTCAGAGGTAATCCCTCTTAGTCTCCATCAGACATGACGACAATGTAGAAAAAACAGAACAAAAAATAATATAGTGCAGTATTGTTATATATAAAACTGCACCAGAAACCAGAGATAGTCCTCCACCAGGAGACAGAGTGCAAAAACAGGTAGTAAACCCAAAGGTGAAAAATGTAGCACACATGTGCAACATGCAACCCTAGGTAAATAAAAACTGCGTACCAGATAGTCACAAGACCATGAGCTTACTTAGACCATATATACACTGGTACGGTGGCCTGGAGTGAACGGGTGTTGTTGGAGCGGGTAACTGGGCACCAGCAAACAGAGGTTGTGACAGAGGAATTGCCTGATCTGTCTCCTGGTGGAGGACTATCTCTGGTTTCTGGTGTAGTTTTATATATAACAATACTGCACTATGTTATTTTTTGTTCTGTTTTTTCTACATTGTCGTCGTGTCTGATGGAGACTGAGAGGGATTACCTCTGAAGAGGAAACCTCCATATGATCTTTACTTCTTGAATACATCTCTACGGTACGCAGTTATTACATCTTCCCAACACCATATTTTTGATATTACACATTGGGGCGCCCTACTTGTTTTTCTGTTGCTATATATATATATATATATATATTGATGGAATGCATGAATTTTAATTTCCAATTTGGCTCTCTTGGAAGTGCATGTATTAGAAAAGCAGTTTTTGCTGTACATCAAGCAGTGAGAGCGTTGATTTTATAAGGCATGGATCCAGGTGCTGAAACGTCGGTCTAATGCATATGGACAGGAGAGCTGAAAGTTCTTTGAAAAAAGATTCATGTTTCATCTGGAACAACATTACAGTCGGGAGTAGCTATAGCTTCTGTAGCCAAGACCTTAAGGTGATGGGGTGAGAACCTCAATTAGACATCCAGGGAAAAGTGTTGAAATTATGTCAAAGTGTATATAATTCCTCTGTGAGGAATCCTTGTATACTATTGGTTTTTCTGTAAAAGCCATGACTGCATTAGCAAGGAAAGCCCTATGGGTTATGCCCCTGCACAGCAGATGTCCAGTCAAAGAACAGTCTGCCTAACCTTTCATTTAAAAGATTTCCTTTTGGAGAAAAATGAAATGCCATGATGCATGTTCTCTGGTGGAAAAATCAAATAGAATTAGACATTTTCCACTTTCATCATCTCATCAACAGTTTAAGGAGGCTCAGAGTTATAAGAAAGGAATTCTAGACAAAATTTCTATAATACACCTAGACAGTAGTTTTGACTGTTCAGACCTAAAAATGACAGAACAAATCAAAATTCACAACAATGATTACTGTCAGGAGCAGCCCACAATAAAGAGAGAAAATAAATTGCTACATAAACCTCTTGGAAACTAACAATACAACATTTCCAGTAGCAATTACAAGGAAAACATCTAAGAGTATACTCCGACAACAGAACCCTGGTGGCCTTCATAAATCATCAAGGAGGAACCAGATGCATAGCAATGATGGCAGAGATAGCAAGAATTACGCTTTAGGCGGTATTACATGTAGCAGGTAAGTTGAACATACTAGATGACGTTCACCTTGAGAAAGACTTTTAAAGTTGAAACGCGTCGGTGTAACACAGACGGGAGCTCTGATTGCCTGCTACATGTGTTTGGTGACTATAACATTGAGATTCCACACGCTGAAGTCTTTTGTTGTACACTTGATTTGATTGAACTTGTGACCCGCTCACCTTCTGGTACGGGCAACTGAATCCCGGTCATATGGGTTTTTAATATGTTTTATTAAACTGTGTTTTACATACTACACAAGCATGTCTCTCTCTTGTCTCTATATTTCATTCATGATTCTCTGGAGAGGTGAAGATTGGAAAGACGTTTCAACATCATCAGCTGCTGCTAATCCGAATACGGGAATCAGCCTGATCTTTGATTGACACTGAACTTCTTGGAGAAAACGATAGTCTATCATCTTGTACAAGTAACTGCTACGTGAACATCAACCACTACTTGACTGTAAGTCTATTTCTAATAGCCCGCAACTTGAGAAATCTTATTTAGCGTGTGAAGAATACGACTACCTTTTGAAGTCAGTAGTTGCTTGTATGCCCAGTCAAGTTTTCTGTTTCATTTATTCTCCATTTATCATTTTAATGTTTTTCTGTGATTCTGAATTAGTGTGTTATCTTTCGGATAACAGCTACATTTTAGCAATTTTATATCTCTGTGTATTTAGATAACTGAAAACCCAGTAGCGCTGCAACAACTCCTTTCTACACCACTATCTATTTAATATATTTACAGCTTGTGTGCAGCTGTATTAGGAGTTGCTATCTGCTGCAATTGGTATTCCAGCGCTGAGTGTGGACCTAGATCTGTTTAATTAAATAGCAAGAATTACGCTTTAGGCGGTATTACATGTAGCAGGTAAGTTGAACATACTAGATGACTTCCTCAGTTACACACAAATCTATCCAGGGGAGTGGAGCCTAAATCAGGAGGTATTTCACATAATTATAAACAAGTTTCGGCTTCCACAAGTAGTCAAAATGGGGACAACCCAGAATGCCAAAGTACCCAAAATAAATCTTGGCATAAAGTTCCAGGAACAGAAGGAATACATGCTTGAGCACTTTCATGGTGTTCCAACTGGGATATATTTTCTCTACATTTCCTCTCATTCCTCGTGTTCTTAGGAAAATCAAAAAGAAAGCAGAAGCAATAACTATTCCATTTTGACCAAGGCATCCTTAGTTCCCAATAGCCTGGGAAATACTGATAAAAAGGTCATGGCCTTTATTTTTTAAGGTGTGTTTACTAAACCAAGGCCCAGTTTTACTTCAGAATTCAAAACCTCTAGGTTTGAATGCTTTGAGAGTAAGTGGGAGTTGTTCAGAGATAAAGGGAGTTTCATAATCTGTGATCAGTACACTCTGATCACAGGAGAAATCATTCTTCCATTATTTAATATGGAAAATATTTCTGTCTTGGTGTGAGTCTAAAGTTTATTCAACTTCAGTGACTATTCCACATATTTTAGATTTCTTACAAGATAGATTTACTGAAAGTCTTGCCTTGGCCCCGGGTTTCCCAACAGAGCAGGTTTTCTGGATCACATGTGACATAATTAGGACCACCTGTGGATCTGTTACAATGTGTCAGTCAGTAATGAATACACCTGTGCTCCAGCATGGAGATATGGAAAACCTGCACTGTTGGGGAGCCCTGAGGACTGGGTTTGGGAAACCCTGCCAAAACTACAAATGTCTACACTAACCGTCCTGCTGGATACTACATTAGCTTTGAAGGAATTAATTATACTTTTTTTTTATTTCCAAGCAATAAAAATGATCTGTCCTTCAGTCAGACCTTTTGTGGATCCATGGTACCACAGTCTACTTTTCAATGTGCTAATGGATGACCCCTTTGGCCTGCTACAAGAAGTACCAGTGAAATGGATTACTTTCAAAGTTAATTCTAGTGGCAGTGGCTTCTGCCAGGAGAATTCAGGAGTTACAAGCACTATGAAGGAACCTTTACTGAATATGTATTCAGATAGTATGGTGTTGAAAGCCAATCCTGCTTTTCTACCAAAACTAGTATCTCCATTCCAAATCAATCAAGAAGTAGTGCTGACAGCTTAATGTACACAACCTAAAGATGAAAAATAAAATATACTGCATTCCTTCTATCTGGAAAGGTCTATTTTTCTATATTTTTGTCTAGAACACACAGTTCAGAAAAAAACAGAACTCTTTGTGATATTTGCAGGATATGAAAGGATATGCTCCCTCTAAGTAAGCTATGTCCAAATGGATCAGAGAAGTGATGGTACAGGCATAATGGAGGGTGGTAGCCAGTACCTGAAGTAGTGAAAGCCCATTCAACATGAGTGGTAGCTACATCTTGGGCAAAGATGACTCAGCCTGAGTCATATTTGACTCAGGCTTCTATGACAGGGTTGTGCAAAGCAGCAGAATGGACATCATTCCATACCTTTTTCAGTCATTATCACTGATGTTATATCATCGGGAGTTAGCCACTACATAAGATCTTTACATAGCATATACTGATTGATTGGGTCTCTGTTGCTCCACCTCTACCCCCCTTTGTATTATTATTATTATTATTATTATTAATATTATTTATTATGCACCACAAAAGGTCTGCAGCACCATACCTGAAATTCACAATACACAGACAACAACGATCCATAGTATATTACAGAATACATTGTTAGTCTAAATATAATACAAAGACCAGACCTCTACTAGTTAACTGTTTACACATATAACTTGGCAAATTATTTACAGGACAGTGCATAAGAGTGAATGTAATGTTCAACGTGAAGTAGGCCTGGACTCAAGAAAACAGGCCTAGGGAAGCAGGCCTAAAGGTAAGAGTGATGCAACAGTAGAAGGAGAACATGAGGAAATTAGGCACTGCATGTGACAGCTTACAGGCAGTGTGCGTGGGGAACAGGGGATATGGGGTGGTAGCTGGAGAAAGAGGCAGGGTCTAGAGATGGTTTCTTGACAATGGGCGTTATGAGCACATGTTTGAAGACAGAAGGGAAGATGCCTGTAGAGAGAGATCCATTGAAAAGATGATCTAGGTGACTGCAAGTGTTAGAGGAGTGAGAGTAGAGGAGGCAGGAAGGAGCAGGGTTGATGGAACAGGTTGATGAGGAAGGGAGGAGTGAGAGGACCTCAGAGTTCATGACAGAACTTAAGGTGGCCCGAGTGGCAGGGGATTTTAAAATGGACTGGGGTGGGGGAAGAAAGAGCAGTAAGGAGGAGATATAATGGCGGATCGAGTTGATTTCCCCTTGAAGTAAGAAGCAAAGTTGTGGGCCACAGCCTTTTATTTAAAATCTCTTATTTTAAATCCTTAAGGGGAGTGGCATACCAAGGCACTGCTTTTCACACCAAGACACGTACCACCGTGCCATGTAATCCATAATTCAGAGGTCATGTTAACAGTGCCCAAACTCTAGCCACCTGGAGCCTAACCTATCCTGGTGGCAAAATTCTAAACCAGGGTATAATAACCCAAATGAAGGACCACTCCAGGATCACCCCCTTTTATTCCCCTTTCGATTCTTTCTTTTTTATCAACTTCTTTATTTAAAAAAAAAATAACTACATAATACATTTCTTCACCATCATCTAAAGGTTGGGCTGGGCGGAGTTGTCTCTGCATGGTCTTATGAAAGAGGGGGTAGGTGAGCAATCCTTTTCCTTTAATCTTACTGCTCCCCATACATGTGCTGCACACCTCCTCCACCTCCCAGATCTCTCAGCTAACCTCCTCCGCCTATTCTCACGCTAACAGCACTATTAACGCCTCACAGCCTACTCTAGGCAGGACATCAAGGGATGGATATATGTAGCATAATTGGTAGGTGGGTAGACAACATTTGGCACATGGCTAAGTTCAGAAAGGACTAAAACTATGACCAGAGAGCAGGAATAGAGGTAGCCGATGCAACCACCTAATTTTGCACATAGCCTGCAGATATAGATAACATAAAACCATATTCGCATTAACAGCCTTCGCTTCTAGTCAAACTTGAGAAAACATTTGAGATTACATTCCTTTTACTAGTTTCTGCAAGTGCCATTAGTAAATGGTCCCATTTACTTACATAGACACTACTATGGAGATAACTTGCCTTGGCTTTGGCTCTTGGCTGCTGTCTTTGTGTTTTTGATCTGAATCCAGGCAGCCAAACTGAAAGTTAGAGGCTGTTGTACAAGAGGACAGTCAGCGAATTTGTTCTGTAACATGATGGCTGTAGTACAAATGTGTATAAGGTGCTGATTCTCAGTGGTTATTACTTCTTGCTCAATGTCATTTTTTTAGAAATATAAAACAAAGCAGAGAAACTATAACTTTAAAGTTAATTTTGCCCTTTGCAAACAAGGTTTTAGAGTGGCCGTGCACCAAGCTTTTTCAAAGTGCGCTTAGATATCAGCCAAAGCGCATAAGTCAATTGAGCAAGATGGCAGTGTTTGTGGAGCCGACGTTTTCACCAGCTATTGGATGAGGTTTTTGAAATGAGAAAGTTCCTTGCAAAGTACAGAGTAGATAAAGGGGCAAAGAGGTTGCAATTTTAGGGGTGCTCCTTGCCATGTGGAGGGTGCACAGCCATTTCCACACTGAGTTTTGCACTTTTTCTGAGCTAGTGGTCTTATCCTATACTTGCTTTTGGTACTATGCAGTGGAAGAGAATGTAATATCTAGTCAAAATAAAGCTTCAAACACACAGCTAGGTAGTTGCAGTTTATTGACCTACGGTTAGAGAGGTGCTAGTGATTAAATGGGTCCATAGTGTGTGTATGTATATGTATGTATGTATATGTATGTATATGTGTATATATATATATGTATATGTATGTGTATATATATATATATATATATATATATATATATATATATATATATATATAATGTATGTATGTATATTATAATATATACATATACAGGGCCGTAACGAGGGTGGTGCGGGTGGTGCCTACGTCTCTCTCTCCTTAAATTTATGCCCAGTTACGGCGCTAAGTCACCCCTCTGACAAAATATCTGTGAAAAGCCCCGTCAGAACATCCCAGTGTGTGCGTGTATGTATATATATATATATATATATATATATATATATATATATATATATACACGCACACACTCACACACTGGGATGTTCTGACGGGGTTTTTCACAGATATTTTGTCAGAGGGGTGACTTAGCGCATGGCACACTAGATTAAAATCTAAAGGGGGTTGTGTGTACGAAAACGCCAATCTTCAGCCAGAGGTGTATGTCTCAACTGTGTACACCAATTAATAAGCCATACTAATAAAAATAGTACTAATTAATTGCCTTTATTACTGGTCATTTGAAAGAATGTGTCAGGCAATGGGGAACTGAAAACAATTTGTTCAATGATATGTTGTCTATTATGATGATCATCATGATGATACAGCAGCCACTGCTATGGGATGTCGGTGAGGGGAGCTTTTAAAAAGAACATATTTGAAAAACACTCCTAAAAATATAACATTGTATAATAAATTAGGCCTTTGAGTCTAATGGAAAACAGATCTGAAGAGCAGCAAGGGTCATCACACATTATGTATTGTTTGACTCACAGGCTGCAGATGCTGTGTGTTGAAAACTTCCTGTATAAACACTTATTGCTGACTAAGGTGGCTGACCATCTGTGCAGATCCTGCTTCATCAGATGTTGTTGTAGTCGTAACACATGGTTTTTAAAATACAACATATTGCATTACTCCTGTTATTTTGCTTCATAACAAAATAAAAATAAGTAGTTTAATTTCTTTTTTTTTTTATATGCCATAAAACAGGAAGCTCTAATATGGATCCAAAAAATGTAGATCAACAACACTACAATGAGAGTTGATAGGTATTACTGGTACGCCACAAATTTGACAATGTGATAGTTCTCATTCCATGTTCTTTATTAACATAAGGAGAAGCACTTTTGCTTGGTGTATGTGTATAATGCTTTTCTATATATGGTGGGACTCTACAGAAATATATGCTTCTTCTACCACATGACATGGAGCAGTACAGCAAACTACAATGTAATTTTGGTTCTTATATTATAAATGCAATTTCTACAGAGAAACAAAAGGTCATATGCTGAGCAATTATTTGATTCACTATAATAGTTTCAAATCCATATTGCTCAAATGTTTCAGTTGTTCTTCATTAACTACTGAGAAGCTTTCCGCACTCACACTTTCTATAGCTGTACTGGAAGCTCTGTCCATAGTCTGGAAATTCTATGACCGGAAACCTCAGATACAAAGGAGGGTTGTCTTTATCAATAGGACAATAATCAGAAGCTTCCTTACAGATGCCTCTACCCTCTGGCCTTATGAAATAAAAGTGGGCAATGTTTTGGTTCGGACTCATGACGACGACCACCACCACAATCTATTAACATGGCTTTGAAGCAAATGGAACTAAAAATGACTTTAAAAAAATCTACTGTAGTTCAAAGTCATATTCTATATGTTGAAATGCAGGGTAGAGAGGAACAAATGGCTAGGTTTAGGTTCACATCAAAAACTTTTATTTTTATAGAATTGGTGTACAGTTTATGTTAAAATATTAGATGATTTTGGTGTGTTACATAGAAAACACTTTCATAGATAAAAGTTGCTGCTTATTCTTTTGTTAAAAAAAAAAAAAGAAAAGAAAACACAACACAGAACATATTGTATTATGTGCTTTTAATTTTTTCCCAATGCATCCAAAATATATGAAAGTTGAACGGAAACCACATAAATATGAACAAGTTATAAATGCCCCAATACAACAGCAAAAAGAGACAAAACACATTCAACCACTCTGAGGAAATTGTTTCATGACAAACAATTCAAAATTATTTTAAAAAGTAATACAAAAATACAATTAAACAAGCTCATAAACATTAAATTAACTATATGACATAAGAGTAGTTTAGCTCAAACAATATTTTTCATGTCATAAAACCTTTCAGCAGACAAAAAACAACCCAGTAGGGTGTGTAAATTGGAGATTAAGATATACTAACATAAGGTTAGGCACACTGAGTTGTGACTTGGATCACTGGACTTTTATTTTGACTTGGATCATTGGTTAATATATGGACATTTACTGATTGGACTTATTAATCTCTCAATGCATTGCAACTTATTTTACCCTATAATTGGATGATATATTGTTTTCTTGTATATTTTAATCTGCATTTGGATGTCGCCTTGGTTGCTAATATAGTTATTAATCCTAGTTTGTGTTGGATCATTTTAGCCTCTCAATGTATAGAGACACCAAGCTAGTACATGCATTAAATGTTTATTAAGCGCATAATTCAATTATTACAACACCTTTTTTGTGCCCAGATTTGTGAGAGGGCATAGAATGAACCTGTAGCCAACCAGATCATCACAATGTTCACAGCATTATAATACATACATTTATCTAATGAACTTGTTGTACCTAGGAGCATACAGAGGACAAGAAGTCATCAGTTGTAAATGAAAACAATAAGGTTTCATTATGAGCATAGCATGGGGTCCTTTACTGCAAGGCCAGTCAAGTTATTCCTTTCCACATGGGGCATTGATGGAAAATTCACTAACTGAATTTTAAAAAAATATTCATCAAGGTTCTTACAAGCAATGGTATCTGTAACTATAATTAGTAAAGTACATAACAAAGGTGACTGAGCCAAGGAATTTATCTGAATGGCATTTAGGAAGGAATCCCCCCATAAGGCTAAATTGGTAACTATTGCAGTGGGGTTTTGTTTTGTATTTCTCTCGATCAACACAATTAGAATTTATGAATGGATGAACTAGGTGCATGTGTAACAGCAGCACAGACTATTTCAGGAGATTATTGTACTGGTCTTTTGGAACATAGTAACATAGTAACCTGCCCGCTTGTGTAAGGAGCAGGATTCCCCATTAGCACAGAGTAGTAATATGAGGCTCCTGAACACTAACCTGAGCTAAGAGAAGTCAAACAGTTGTACCCTAGGTAAAACAATAGTGCGCTCATTGACTTTATTTATTCAACCTAATTGTCTGGCTTATATATATGCCTAAACTGTGATTTTAATAAAGGTTGTTGCTGATATAACCCATTTACTTCAAGGTTCAACGTGCTGTGCGCTCAGCATACTGCCATTGTAACGCATGGTTCTTTCAGTTACTGTTGCTTTCCTGTCAACCTGAACCAGTCTGGCCATTCTATTTTGACCTCTCATTAAGTAGGCGTGTCCTCAACAGAACTACCGCACACTTGATATTTTTGTTTTGCGCACCAATCTCTGTAAACTGGAGAGACTGTTGTGTGTGAGTTTGTATGTTCTCCCTGTGTTTGCGTGGGTTTCCTCCGGGTTCTCCGGTTTCCTCCCACACTCCAAAAACATACTGGTAGGTTAATTGCCCGCTATCTAAATTGACCCTAGTCTGTCTCCCTCTCTGTCTGTGTCTGTGTGTCTATATTAGGGAATTTAGACTGTAAGCTCCAATGGGGCAGGGACTGATGTGAATGAGTTCTCTGTACAGCGCTGCGGAATTAGTGGCGCTATATAAATAAATGATGATGATGATGATGTGTGAAAATCCTAGGAGATCAGCAGTTTCTGAGATACTGAAACCACCCTGTCTAGAACCACCAATCATTCCACACTCACTTAGATCACATTTTTCCCCATTGAGGGGTTTGGGCTGAACAACAACTGAACATTTTGACCATGTCTGCAATGCTTTTAGTATTGAGTTGCTTCCACACGATAGGTTGATTAGTTATTTGCATTAATGAGCAGGTGTACAGGTGTACCTAATAAAGTGGCCACTGAGTGTAGTGCACTACAGTTCAATATGGATGATACAATAATACTACACATGATAGATTCCAGTTGGCCACTTCATCTCTTTTCCTTTAATTACTTCTGTGTCTGCTTTATATGTGAGTGCTGGACTCTGTGTGGTTACTTTTACTTGTATTACTATTATTGCCTCCTGTCAGCTCAGAAGAGGAAACTGATGCTACAGTGGGAAAAGACTCACCAAAACTGGACAATTGAAAAGTGTAAAAATGTTACATGGTCTGACAAATTTCATTTTTTTGCTGTGACACGTAGTTGGTAGGGTTAGAATTTAGCATAAACAACATGAATCCATGGAGTCTTCCTTCCCTGTGTCAAATGAACACACTGGTGGTGATGGTGCAATGGTGTGGGGAATGTTTTATTGGCACACATTAGCCCCCTTAATACCAATTAAGCATCATTTAAATCCCACAGCCTACCTAAGCATTGTTGCTGACCATGTATGTATTATTTGTGTATTGTGCGTAAGACTGTATATTGTTTACATGTCAATGAAGATATATATTGTAACTTAATGACCCAAAAAAAACAAAAAACCGAGAGAGAGCTGCTGCGCATGCGCAGCAGCTCCGTTTCGCCAGCGCTGTCCTATACAGCAGCCGCGGCGCTGTCTAAGAAGCGTCTGCGGTGTATACAATACAGCACCGCCGCGGACACTTCTTTGACAGCGCCGCGGCTGCTGTATATAACAGTGGCCACTTAGTTAGCGCAGGGGGGGTTCTAGAGACTCAGAAACCCCCCCTGCGTGCGCCACTGGGGGTAAATGTATTAACGTCCGATTTTTTTCGACTCGCCGCTGTTCGGTGAGTTTGCAGTGAAAATTTAAAGCGCCAATAACTTTAAAGGCAAAACAATGCCTTTAAAGCCATTGCCGGGTTACCTTTTCACTGAATACTCGCCAAGTTGAAAAACATCGGAAGGTAATATATTTACCCCAGGAGTCTTTTAAAAAATACCAATAGGAATTATTTAATAAAATCAGTAAGATTGAAGATGAGATTGTGGAAATCAAATTTATTAGATTATGGCAGGGATAAGGTAAGGGAGTGGGGACAAAAAGTATAAATACCTTTCTTAAAAGAGAGGCGGAATATACCATTCTATAATTGTAGGTTTAATCTCAAAAGTTATACAAAATGATGCCTAGAAATGACACCCAAAGAGTGAGAACAGCTGAGTGAAGCCAAATTCCTATCAAAAAGAATAGGAAAGAGTGAAAAAATATTAGGAAAGGGTGTTGTGATGGGATGGATATCCTATGCCACCCTGTCTGTGCTGCTGGGGCCGACTGGGCTTGCCTTTCCACCCCCCACTTTCTTTATCCCAAATTGCACCCCTCTAAACGCAGTAGGAGGAGCTTGCTGCTGCCACCACTAGGCTCCGTCGTCGTCACCTAGAACCAAGTCCTTCTGGGTAACTCTCGCTGCTAGTGTACCCCCTTGCTGGGCACCTGGGCTAGTACACCTGACCTCTTCCTTTAAATTAGGGTTGCTGTGGATTGTTTCCCCTGGCCTGTCACATTGGCTAGTGCTACAGGGTAGCAGAAAGAGCGTTGGTACCAGATGCCAGGTCCCAACCTCAAAACAGTTGGATAACGGATTAGATTGATCTAATTTGTAGGTCACAGGAATTACAGCAGGTAAGTAGGTGTCAAAGCAGGATCTTGAAACAGTGAGGTTTTATTAGCTAAAGCAGTCCTAATAAGACAATTACATGCCAGTTTATGGTACTAGCAAACATTCCAGAAGTTACAGATGGAATAATAAAAAACATGAACAAACAGTGCTCTTTTTTTTAGTTTCTGGCTCATATCTTTGCAGGGGCTAAACCAGCCCCCTTGTCTGACCAGACACCAAAGAGTCTGAAATATTACATTCAAAGATTAGCATCAGGATGCAATATGTTCTCTAAACTTGGATGTTAAATGCAATTTATACTTAACATACTTTACACTAATTTGTGATTTCCACAAATCACATTGTTCAGACAGGTTCTAACACACAGGGCAAAAGGCCACATAGGAAATAAGGGTAATGGCCCCTTGCTGTGTATTCAGGCTAAATAATGTTGGTCACGTCACATAAAAAGTTCTAATTAACTTAATGAAGATTTCATCTCGAAGTTACAAAGCAGATTTCCTCAAAGAAATGACTACTGCATCATAAATCAATACTCAATATACAATAATCAATAAAAATGAATTTCTAATATCACAATGCAACACAATACAAAAAAACAGTACATTTGCAATGATATACAGAGGTGCACTGCACCCCTAATTAAAATAAATATTTACAATAAGTTATTTCTCTGTGATCCAACCACAGGCGTGATCACGTTACCATACAAAACAGGTATAAGATATTGGGCTCCCTTAAAAAAAGGAGGATTGAAGACTCGTCAGCTTTTTTTTACAACATGGACAAATACCTAAATGTCTAGATTTAATAATCCTCCCCCAAGAGAATGTGGAAACACAAACTAGGAACGGACCAAAAAGCAAGAGAGATAAAAAAAAATGCACTTCCCTCTTGAAGTTACATTTACTAAGGATATTTTTAATCTGATAAGGTTATGACCAAGTAAGAATTGGATCTAGGAAAGGTCTGTCTTCTGCCCCCACGTATAAACAGAATTATTTTTATATTTTTATAGGTCAAAATAGGTTAGTCAGAAATTTAGTATTAAAACAATATTTTTTAAAAGAGAAACTGATATATAGAAACAGAAGCTGTTTATGAAAGGGAATACTTTTGATAAACAACTGGATACAGATCTAAAACATAGATCCATACACATTTTTTTTTTATATAATTTTTTTTTTTTATTGAAGGAAACAGCATATACATATGTATGCAACAGTATTAACACATAAATATAGTACTTCAAGTATTTCGTTGCACATCAACAATTGCAGGTTCACCTACAGTGGCGTATGTCTGCTTAACCTTTCTTATATAAAAATAATAAAAGAAAGTAAGGGGGATAGGGGATAGCAAGATAGAAGGGAAGGTTGGGAGGAAAGGCATGGGGGAAAAGCAAACAACACTGAGGGCTAGATTTACTAAGCTGCAGGTTTGAAAAAGTGGGGATGTTGCCTATCGCAACCAATCAGATAGTACTAAATAAATGAAAGCTAGAATCTGATTGGTTGCTATAGGCAACATCCCCACTTTTTCAAACTCGCAGCTTAGTAAATCTAGCCTTGAGTCTTTAAATTCGATCCATTCCGACCACATTACGTAGAAAGCTCTATTTTTATCCTCTGCCGAGTAGATTATTTCATCCATTGCCATATAAAAGTCTATTCGTGTAAACCATTCTTTTATAGTGGGAGCTAACGGTGATTTCCAGTGAACCGGAATCCCAGCCTTGGCAGCGCTATTGAGAAATTTTACTGAGGACTTTTTGTATTGAGAGACTGGCATGTTAGTATCGTTGAGTAGCCAAAATCTCGGGCAGTTTGGTAAATCGGTTCCCTCAATTGATTTGTAGATGAGAATAACCGCATCTCAAAAAGGTCTGATTGCCGAGCATTCCCACCATATATGTAAAGGGGTGCCCGAAGCTCCTTGACATCTCCAGCAGAGATCTGGGACCCTGGGGAACATCTTTGCCAAGAGGCTTGGGCACCGGTACTACCTAGCTAATATTTTGTAGTGTGTTTCAACCACTCTTAAACTAATTGAGCTGGCTTGAGTGCGCTGAAATATGACTCCCCATTCTGACTCAGGTATGTCCATGTTTAACTTCCGCTCCCAGTCCCTGGTGAATTTGGGTAGCGCTTTGAATAGATGTACGATCAAGATCTTATATATAGATGATAATGTATGCCTGGGGCGTTGAGCCACCGTGCATAGGGTGTCAAACTGCGTGCACGTCCTACCTGCCTCCTCGCGGACTCTCCTAGAACCTGCAAAGTGTCTCAGTTGAATATGCCTCCAAATTTCCACATTGGGTAAACCCCATTTTGCCTGAAGATCGGCCCATACACATTTTTTTAACTAAAAAAGATTTTGACATTTTCAGTAGTATATTTTGTTAAAAAAATAAACCTTGCAATTCATATATTCTTTAATGTTCTCTGGGTGCTGCAAACAGATGAATATTAATTATCCCACATCTGTTTGTATTCCGCCTCCTAAAGAAACCTTTTTAAATCTTTGACGTCCGTGGATTCCGATAAGAAGACAGCTTCATCAAATAGCTTTCCTGTGATATGCCTGGTTCTATGCAATTCTATGCCATTTTTAAAGACGTTTTTTTTAATAAACAGTGAAAGTTTTCTGTATCATGGAAGCACCCCCTATTTATGTTTTGAAGAAGACAAAAAACAGTACGCGAGGACTTGCATACTGTGAGGTCTGACGTGGTGTTTCCAGGGTGTGGGGGAAAACTCAAGCTTGAAAAGCAGAAGTTATTATTGTTTAGGAGCAGTTTGTGTTACTAAATGCCAGACTTAACCCCAGAACACAGGCCTTCCAGGAAGTGGACAGTATGCTGATCTGAGCATGCAAAGTGTCTACGCTCTCTGGACTGAGAGAAATAGCTGCTTCTTATCAAGTAGAACTACTTCTTACAAGTCCACAGGACCAGAGATAAAGTACTGTGCAGTCCATCTGTATGTTCCCTCTCAGAATACACAGCAGCTGCCTTTTTGGCACAATGTGAAATTACACCCCACCTAAGGGGGCGGATATCAGATAGCTATGGTTTATCTGCATAACGGGCATAGAAGGATGAGATAAAACGTAGAGCATGAATCCCAGAGGCAGGTTACCAAACACATTTGTCCCATAACCCTTTCACTTTATGAGGTATTAAAACTGTCAATGTTGAAGTCATGAATAGCCAAGTCAGGAATAGTCAAGGTCCTTGAAGGTCCTCCACAACATACTCTAAATACCCTTAAACCTGAGCAGAGGTGCAGAAATACATTGAGGGTGATAACTATAATTGGCGTAGAAAGGACTCTGTTTGGTGGAACTGTGAACTGAGTTATTATACACAAATTCAGCAGCTGACAATAACTGTACTCAGTTGTCTTCTTGCTACTTGCTAAAGCTTCCCAGGTATTGTTCCAGAGTGTGATTAACTCGCTTTGTCAGCCCAATGGAGTGCGGGTATTAAGCAGAGGACAGATTAAGCCATACCCAAGGATTTGCAGAAAGCTTTTTAAATTTTAGAGGGATCAGCTGGCTGTTCCCTGCATCTTTGCTTTTTAATAGTCCTGGAATGCACTGCAGTGTGCCTACTTCGGAATAGCTGCACTATTTAAGACCTTTCCTGCCTACACGCACATAGTTCCGGTAGGAGTGAGCAGGCCCGGCGCTCCCATTAGGCAAGGTTAGGCAATTGCCTAGGGCGTCGGGCTCTGCAGGGCGCCTCGAAATTAATAAAAAAACGGAAATCCACGGGGAGGAGAGGAGGAAAGTGGCTATGAATCTTACCTGCATGAAGCTGCTCCTCTCTGCTCTGTCTTCTCCCCTCCGCTCACTGACAGTGACAGGCCGTGATGATGTCATCATCACGGCCCGACAGTATCTGCGAGTGGAGGGGAGAAGACAGAGCAGAGAGGAGCAGCTTCATGCAGGTAAGTTAAAGAAAGACATGGGGTGGGGAGGGGAGCTGAGGGGAGGGAAGCGCAGCGGCGATTTTTAAAGGGGGGGGGGGCGGCGATTTTCACACTGTGCCTAGGGCGCCAAGGACCCTAGCACCGGCGCTGGGAGTGAGCTTGCTCTCCTCAAATGAGGATTTTACATTGCTGTTATTTTTTGTTTTTTTATTAAAGTATATGAAAGGTATTATGCCAGATACTGGTGTCTCTCTTTCTCTTTTCACATATCCATGTGTATGGTAATCTTGAGAAGAGATTGTGACATTCATGATTTCCATTGACGCTAAAGTAAGACACACTTTTAGGCTCTATAAAGTAGCCTAAGGGGCTTGAGCCCCATAAATCTCCTATGCATTATCATACAATACATCACGTGGTTGTTTACCGCTGTTTATCCATTTCACTCTACCTATTGGATCCATATCCTTAAGGTGATGGTATATCAAAACGGATACAAAAGTGTCTAGATTTACTACACGTCTTTTTTTTCCTTCTTTCTTTCCATGATTATCGTGCGGCTACGTATGGGAATATATAAATCATCATCATCATTATCAACATCAACATTTATTTATATAGCGCCAGCAAATTCCGTAGCGCTTTACAATTGGGAACAAACATTGATAAAACAATACTGGGTAATACATACAGACAGAGAGGTAAGAGAACCCTGCTCGCAAGCTTACAATCTATAGGACAATGGGAGTTAGAAACACAAGGGCATGTGCTACATCATATTGCACAATGGACCAGCTAGAACGCAAAGGTAAAAGTATTGAGCGGGCTGTGTGTGTTGCAATGTTGGTCAGAGGATTGTTGTCTTGCGTTAGCTGTGTAGAGCAGGGGTTGGCAACCTTTTTCTATCAGAGTGCCGGGTAAAATCTAGTGAAGCCCAGGTGTGCCAGTTGGGTGTGATATATATATATATATATATATATATATATATATATATATATATATACACACATACATACATACATACATACATACATACATACATACATACATACAGGGCTGCCTAGAGAAATTCATGGCCCCAGTACAGCAACTTCATGTGTCCCCCCTTATAGTCAAGCACGGTAAAAGAAATGTTGTGCCTCCGCGGCGGCGCAACATTTTTTTTTACCATGCAAGTGGTCGTACAATTGGGGGTGTGGCAGTGCATCATTGGGGGCATGTCTAGCAGGTGAAAAGCACCAGGCCACCCTCTTACAGAAAAATGCATTACTCACACATGCCCCCTTGCTCAGCAGCTTTGCTCACATATGTCCCCTCTGCCCACATGCTTTAATCACACTTGCCCCCCCCTCTGCCCAGCACCTTTAGTCACACATGCCCCTCTCCATCACCTTTAGTCACAAATGACCCCTCTTCAGCACACCTTCTTCTTACCTTATTCTCCACTGCACAGCATGGGAAGATATCCAGCAGCCCACCGAGTACCATGTGACCACTACAGTCACATGACCTGGCGTCTGAAGATACCTGAGCTGAAGGGGATTTAGACACTACTGATCCCCCCTGCACTCAATAAAAAAAAGTACTTTTAGAATAAAAAATTTATTTTCAATGATAGGTCTCCAGTGGGGACTCGGGCCACCAAGCAGGCCCGGGAAATTTGTAGCCGCCCCCTCCCGGCTATATATATATATATATATATATATATATATATATATATATAATTATGTCTCATTTTATGAGGCTAATATCATATTAACAGTAAGGGACAAGCAAAAAAAACGTTTTGCAGCACAGTAGTGCCCCAGTTTACATCATACCTCATAATTGTGTCCCCAATTCATCTTATGCCTCATAGTTGTGCCCACAATTCATACTTTGCCACAGTTGCCCCCAGAAACTCATAGTATGCCACAGTTGCCCGCAGAAATACATAGTATGCCACAGTTGCCCCCAGAAACACATAGTATGCCACAGTTGCCCCCATAAATATATAGTATACCACAGTTGCCCCCAGAAATACACAGCATGCCACATTTGCCCCCAGAAGATTGTAAGCTTGCGAGCAGGGCCTTCTCACCTCTTTGTCTGTTTTACCCAGTTTGTTTATTAGTTTATTACGTTTGTCCCCAATTGTAAAGCGCTACGGAATATGTTGGCGCTATATAAATAAATGATGATGATGATGATAGTATGCCACAGTTGCCCCCAGAAATACGTAGTATGCCACAGTTGCCCCAGAAACACGTAGTATGCCACAGTTGCCCCCAGAAACACATAGTATGCCACAGCTGCCCTCAGAAACACATAGAATGCCACAGTTGCCCCCAGAAACACATAGTATGCCACAGTTGCCCCCAGAAACACATAGTATACCACAGTTGCCCACAGAAACACATAGTATACCACAGTTGCCCCCAGAAACACATAGTATGCCACAGTTGCCCCCAGAAATATATAGAATGCCAAAGTTGCCCCCAGAAGTACATAGTATGCCAAAGTTGCCCCCAGAAATATATAGTATGCCACAGTTGCCCCCACAAATACATAGCATGACACAGTTGCCCCCAGAAATACATAGCATGCCACAGTTGCCCCCAGAAATATATAGTATGCCACAGTTGCCCCCAGAAATACATAGCATGCCACAGTTGCCCCCAGAAATACATAGTATACCACAGTTGCCCCCAGAAATACACAGCATGCCACATTTGCCCCCAGAAGTACATAGTATGCCAAAGTTGCCCCCAGAAATATATAGTATGCCACAGTTGCCCCCAGAAATACATAGCATGCCACAGTTGCCCCCAGAAATATATAGTATGCCACAGTTGCCCCCAGAAATACATAGCATGCCACAGTTGCCCCCACAAATACATAGTATACCACAGTTGCCCCCAGAAATACATAGTATGCCAAAGTTGCCCCCAGAAATATATAGTATGCCACAGTTGCACCCAGAAATACATAGTATGCCACAGTTGCCCCCAGAAATATATAGTATGCCAAAGTTGCCCCCAGAAATATATAGTATGCCAAAGTTGCCCCCAGAAATATATAGTATGCCAAAGTTGCCCCCAGAAATATATAGTATGCCACAGTTGCCCCCAGAAATATATAGTATGCCACAGTTGCCCCCACAAATACATAGTATGCTACAGTTGCCCCCAGAAATACAAAGTATGTGCCCCTCAATTTGCTGCTCTTACTTACCTTTGTAGACTCGTCTTTCTCCAGAAACCAGGGAGCTGCTTCAATAAAACAGCCGGTGATGGCCGAAACGGAGCTTCTGCGCAGTTTCGGCCATAATCGGCTGCTTTGCTGAAGCTGCTTCAGTAATGAAGCAGCTTCACTGTGGCATACTTCGGTAATGAAGCAGCTTCAGCAAAGCAGCCGGTGATGGCCGAAACAGAGCTTCTGCGCATGCGCAGAAGCTCCGTTTCGGTCTTCATCGGCTGCTTCACTGAAGCAGCTTCAGCATCGGCGTGCCAGACAAAAGTGGTCAGCGTGTCACGTCTGGCACGCGTGTCGGGGGTTGCCGACCCCTGGTGTAGAGGATGGTAATAGGGTAATCTAGGGAAATTAAGATGGTGGTTGAGGAATATCATAACCTTGTCTGAAGAGGTGGGTTTTCAGTGAACGCTTGAAGGTTCGAAGACTAGAGGAAAGTCTTATTGTGCGTGGGAGGGAATTCCACAAAGTGGGTGCAGCCCGGAAAAAATCCTGTAACCGAGAATGGGAGGATGTGATGAGAGTGGAGGAGAGACGTAGATCTTGTGCAGAACGGAGGTGTCGAGTAGGGAGATATTTTGAGACAAGTGAGGAAATGTATGTCGGTGCAATTTTGTTGATGGTCTTGTGTGTTAGTAGAAGAATTTTATATTGGATTCGTTGAAATACAGGCATCCAATGTAGAGACTGACAGAGTGACTCAGCAGAGGAATAACGGTTTGTAAGGAAAATCAATCTATAAATAAAAGAGCATACGATAAAGATAAATTCGGAATTCGTCAGAGACTTTGTACTACATTTTTTCTAATGATTGCTGCATTGACCACGTTATTTTGTGGGTCAGATATATCAATTATATATTTCTGATCTGGGAGGGAGAGAAAGATCTTTTAATAGAATGTATGAGTAAATTGAACAACAATTATATTTGAGACTTATTTTGGAAATAAGCCAAAAATTGGTTTCCTTCTTAGGCAGATGGGGAAGTGTGACCTAGAGTAAAGTGAGTTATTCTGGGATGCAGTTACAAAACTTTTTTTAAAACAATCCTCCCAGCCATCTCATAGTCCATTCTAATAGAAAGTATATACTATAGAGCTCATACTGGCAACAAGTATACACAGATAATATACCTAGCAGTAGTAATATGCTCTTCAATATGTCCAGTAGTTTTAATATCCAATATTAAGCACAAAAGTAATATCCCCAGTAAAGAAACAACAGCAATGCCTAGTAATAAGTAGTAATAAGTAGCATTAGTTAAAGCTGGTAATATATCAAATTAGGATCCATCAGTACTAATGCTTAGTAATGTGCCAGCACTAATGGCCATAATATATCAGCAATATTAATACACAGTTAAAAGGCAACAATAATGCTTAGTAATGTAGGGCCTGATTCATTAAGGATCTTAACTTGAGAAACTTCTTATTTTAGTCTCCTAGACAAAACCATGTACAATGCAAGGGGTGCAAATTAGTATTCTGTTTTGCACATAAGTTAAATACTGACTATTTTTTCATGTAGCACACACATACTTGATAGCTTATTTGTACACTGAAATTTAAAGTTGATATTTGTGTGCTACATGAAAAAACAGTCAGTATTTAACTTATGTGCAAAACAGAATACTAATTTGCACCCCTTGCATTGTAACATGGTTTTGTCCAGGAGCCTGAAATAAGAAGTTTCTCAAGTTAAGATCCTTAATGAATCAGGCCCCTAGTTTGTAAAAAGGACATTAGTTGTAATGGCCATTAAGTAGTATGCCAGCATGCAATGCAGTAGTAAGTTCCAGCAGTATGTCTTCCATTGGTACTCACAGTAAGGAATGACTCCACTCTGCCCTCTTCTCCCCATTGGCAGTGCCAACATCTGCTTCTCTGCTAACCCTGCCATTTTGTTCCAGAAACTGTGTTATGGCATATATCTAGGTGCATCTACGTAAATCGAGGTGCACCGCACCACCAAAGATAATTTGATGCTTCACCTCAACCATTTTACACTCTGTAATTGAGGCCCATATGTTGTAATCATGATCTACTGTTGGTGCTAATATTTCTGGATGTTTAGGACTACTACTTTTACAATTAAGTGCCAGGATCTGGCATTACGGGACGGCAAGCAGTGCATTTGTCCAGGGTAATGATGGGTAGCATAGTAGTTAGCATTGTTGCCTCACAGCACTGGGGCCATTGGTTCTATTCAGACCAGGCACTCTGTATTCTGCCCATGCTTGCGTGGGTTTTCTCCAGGTGCTCCGTTTTCTTTCCCCAGTTCAAAAACTTACAGGTAGGTAAATTTGCTTGACAAAAATGAACAGAACTATGAATGAGTTTTTGTGACAGAGAATTTAAACTGTAAACATTAATGGGGCACAGACTGGTGTGAATAATTAAACATTATCTCCCTGTGTAATATGCTGGTGCCATGTAAAGTTTCGTTGTAATACTATAATAATCATCATCATCATAAAATGCTTGAGTTATTCTTCTCTTTCTATATTACTTGCTTGAAAAATACGCTGGCATTTTAAATTGCAACCAAACTCAGCAGCAGCAAGAGGAGGAAGTGAAAACAGTGGTTTCTGTGACACAACAACCATATGGGAAGAAATAGGAACAGTGTCCTGGGGTCTGGAAAATATATTTTCATCCACAACAGAACTGCTCAGGGATGTTTTTCTGACACCTAACCTGTGTGTGTGTCTCAGCTTGTGTGTCTGTATGTGTTATCCGTATATACTGTATGTATATCTATGAACACGTCTCCAGGCATATATATTTATTATTTAATTATTAATATTAGTAGAGTAATTTGCATTAGATTAAACTGCTTTGTAGGACAGAAAGTGAACAGTTTTCAGGTGGATGCTCAAACTTGAAAAGCTCAATGCAGTTTGGGACAATTCCAATGACTATGAATTGGGGGCACACACTTATGTGTGGTTTAAAAATGTATGTTTCCGGTAGAATTCTTTGCATTCACTGCTCCCTACCTCTGAAATTCTGTTCCAGTGTATTTAGCAAGTAAGTTCTATCAGCTCTTTCAAGTTCCAGCCCAGGTTCACGTCCTGAGACATTTCATGTTAGAGCTGCAGCACTCAGTGACTCCTGCTGCACAAGCTCCTTTTCAAAATTACATCTATTACTCTCCTTATTGTATTTGTATGTTTTTCTACATACAATAAAGATTGTCAGTTCCGAGACAGGGATTTCAAATTGTCCTTCTCTGTAAGTTATGCTTGGTGAAAATCTAGATGCATCTGCGCACATCAAGGAGTGTGACAACATCAAAGTGAATCTGATGGTGCACCTCAGGCGGATTGCACTTCGTAAGGCCTGAATTATTCGTTTTGTTGTGCATTTTTTATTTATTTTTCATGTATTTTATGTCATGCTGTATTTTACAGTTGATGGTAAACAAGCAGAAACTTATATGACCTTCACAAAAAAAAAATGCGGATTTAAAAAAAATAAAAAAATACAAATACATAGGATTTTGCTCTCTTGGTTGTTTTTATTTGGAAAAAAAAAACAAGCTTAAAATGAAGTAAAGTTTTAACAAGTTGATGGTTAAAGGATTGTTCTTTATTTGGCTCCCATCCAACAACCTGCGTCAGTGTCACCGTTCAGGTGAGATGACCACAAGTAACTGACATTTTGCTTAATGCGGACTAAGGCAGGTTACTGACAGGCGTGGGGAATGCCAGTGACACGCGTCTGAGATGACACCTGTGGGTAAGGGGCATAACATACTACAAGCAGTGCTCAGGTTCAACTAGTATGTGAGCAGTGATAGCACTAAAAACACATAGGACATGTAATGCAACTTTGGTAATACTCATTCACAATGTGACATTGCTGACATGTAAATTGGCTAATGCACGTCAATGTGTCCTGTTTTGAAGACTGTTTTCTGGTATTAATTGATGCCTGAAAGCACCTAACACGTGAAAAACCCGACAGGGAAAACAATTTTTCCATCTGACTTCAGTAGAAATATTGCAATTTACCCGATTCCCCATTACTTTAGAACGCTGCTCTTTCTCCCCATTACTTTAGAACGCTGCTCTGACTTTCAGTAGCTACACAGGAACACTGACAGCCGCCTCCTCCCCTGTGTACCATGTGACTACAGCGGTCACATGACCTGGTGACGTTAGAAGGTCCTTTCAGTGCAGGGGATCTGGCTGTTATATGGTGGGTTTGGCGGAGAAGGAAGATTTGATACAGGTAACATAATTGTTTTAAAGAAAAGAAACAGCCTGTAATGTGCAATCAGAAAGTATATTAAATAATAACAACTGATAATGCAGATATAAGCATAATAAGCAGATACAGCCTGTATAATACGTAAATATAGTTATTTAAATAGTTAGAACATTTCCCAATCCCCACCTTCTATAATCCTGGTGGATATTATATTCATATTATGGATATGGTTACATTTTTATTTTGTGTTGGTCCAGGACTTTTTCCTTTATGACGTTTCTTGTTGTACTAAAAAGTATGTTGTATTCTGTATGACTGCAGTATTGGGTTATAGGCTGTCACATTTAAACACAGACTGATACTAAAGAACAATGGATCCTGTTTGTGAGAGTTACAGTATATAGCACTGGTTCTCAAGCTTTTGTGCCAGTGGTCCTCCTATACAAGTTACCATGACAAACATAGTTCACTTGTGCAAATAATACATGAATCACAGAGGTGTAGAGACACATGTCAGTTCTTGCAATTGCAGGTTAATGTATTGTACACATATAAGAAATCATGTGCTATAAAGACGTTGTTCAAGCAGCAATAACATAAGCTTGCATTTGTGTGGGGAGGTGTAATGGATTGGTTATTGGACGCACTGAGTAGCCATTTGCCTTTGACAGTTGAGGCATCATAATGTCAACTCATCCAGTTAAAAACTCCATAGCACAGTATCCAAAATTAACAGCAAGCAAGAATGTGGGTAGACTAGTGTAAGAATCATAAAAAAACCTTTTATTTGTCCGATTGCTGGATCCTTTCAAAAAAAAGAATAAAGCAATTTTATTTATTTTGCAATTCTCACATTAAAGTGAAAATATACATGTTTACACGTGCTTTACATATGGAAACTATTTTTTGGTTACATTTTTAATGTAAAGGAAAGGGTACAATGTGAGGGTACATGGTGGGGGATCTGTCCTATTTATCCTATGGTATATTTGAAAAATGTTGTCAATAATTTATACATAAACTTTTCACTTGCTGCAGGTCACATATGTGTTTAACTGAACATAGACATTATAGGGAGATAGCCTGTAAAAGAGGAGGAATTTAAATTTGTCCTTAAAATTGTATTTAGGATAATCCAAATTCAGTAATGTTCTATTGCCATTTTCTTTACCATTTCTGCCTCTTTCTATGCTAATAACAAAAATAAAAGTGCACGATTTAGTTAATGGCACAATGGACGTCACTTTTACAGAATGCATGTTATATAATCAATTTTACATATTTTTTCGACTGAGCCAACATTGCACATAAAAAAGTGGTAATTAAGAAAATTTACTTTTTCACATCCTAGATAAAGAATATAATTTAAATAGAATTTTAATAGAATATGGTATAAAATTGTATAGTTGTTTCATCAAAAAGCGGTTTCTCCTTCCATGAATATCATCATCACCATTTATTTATATAGCGCCACCGATTTCGCAGCGCTGTACAGAGAACTCACTCACATCAGTCCCTGCCCCATATAATGTTTATATACCCAAACACCCACATGTTCTAGAATCAGCTTTAGCCTTGAATCTGTATAACCTTATGTGTAAGAGGAGACCACACCACACCATTTAATTTAATAACAGATATATTAATATTTGTGTCCTTTTTTCATTTTTTTTTTCATTTTTTTTGCAACAGTTGCAAAAGTTTGTGACATTTCCATTAATGTTTCTAGTTTTCCTTTACAGTGCAATTTAAATCGTTTTGTCTGGATATAGATGTGTACTCACAAGCACATTACGTCAGTCAGGAAACATCTTGTAACTGTAAAGTAAATACAGCCAGGGTCTTGTAAATCCCCATTCCTGCTTTTGCCCTTGTTTTATCCACCTCCTCTCTCGTTTCCTGCAGTGGATTTAGACCAAGCTAATTATATATCTTGTTAACATAGAGAAGAAAGTATAATAAAATATATTAAAACAATAAACTATCAAGACCTTTACTTGCATAATTACACAAGTCAAAGTAAATAACAACAGGTAATATTTTAATATTGTTCTTACAAAAATACAGTGTTTAATTCTGAAATGTTAAAGAATGGTTCTTGAAAGTCTGAAATTTAAGTTGTTTTAGGAAAAGACGCATAAGAAACATGATCCTATATTTTCCTTATCAGTCATGCTTCTAATGAATCAGTCCTATTCTTAATGCAGTCATCAGGACCCACACTCTTTTCCATTATTAGTGTTTACTATAACAAATATATGGAAAGGATCCATGGTGCAAACAGTCCATAATTTTAATATGAACACAGTACCAATTAAGATACTGTGTTAGAGATTTTTTTGGGCCAGCATAGATTATTGAATCAGTGGCCAGAAATGTATTAACAACCACTTTAAAGTAAAGACTATTCTCTGTTTAAATGTTGCACTCAACATTTTACCACCATGTTGACTGCTTACTTTGCACTATTTCAAAAGGAAGCATTCAATACGATGCCCCGTTCATAAGTATATGCTACTTTTTTAGGTGGATATTAATGAAAATGTATCCAAAAATAGACAGAAGTCTTACCGGAACCTACTAACAAAAGGTAGTGTACGATAAGGAGTTTCTGGATACCCAGTCACCCAAAGGTGCATGCACACGTCAGATGCCAAACAGGAGCCCTATAAATGTCAGACATCACTGTCTGTCTCTCTGAGATATTCCAGTTTACTATGGCAAATGCTGTTATCGCTGGGAGGATAATATGAGTATGCAAAATAAAAAAATCCATAAGGACGCAGTGTGCTCCACTTGTCTGGTTAAAGATTAACATTTACCAAGCAGCATAGTAGACTAGTATTACTCTGAATGAGGCCAATGTGGATTTAATATTACATATTTAAAATGATTGTCTTCATTTAGTTATTTAAGGACTGTTTGTACCATGGATCGTTTTTCCATATATATTGTCTGTATTTTCTTTTTACTAGATAACACTATATATATATATATATATATATATATATATATATATAATGTCACCTTTCTGAATTGTACATTGCTGCTGATATGCTGCCTTCATGTAAAAATATATATATATATTTATATGTGTATTTGAGATAATACATGCTAGCATATTTCTATTACTGAAGAAGTCCTTTCCTAATTTGCCTTCTTTCAGATCTCTTACAAAGGGAACAGTTGAAGAAACCATGAGAAATGCTGCTTTTTCGTTCTTCCAAAACATAGATCAGCTTGTCCTAATTTCTCTCCTTTTCTTCACGATCTGATTTTTTGAAAACCCAGCTTGCCAGAATGCAAGGACTAGCCATGTGCCAGCTTAGGAATGTTGCTTGGACATTCTCTAATACCTTTCATAGAAGAGCTGTGCTACTGATGACTTCCTCACAAAGATATAGCAATGAATACTGGACTTTAAGAACAGACACGTTCAGTTGTAATTCCAGAAGGAATCTGTGTATTTCAGCCACAGTCCAGCAAGAAGCTGAGCTACTAACAGAGAAAGAACAGAGACTGCTGAATAATATATATGGAGGTTTGATAAGCGGGCATCGAGCCTGCTTGGCAGAAGCCATAACACTGATAGAGTCTACACATATGAGGAAAAGATACATCGCTCAAGCACTGCTTCAGAAGGTACTATCTCATCAACGAGAACAGGAGCACTTAAATAACGGAAAACCTCTAGCATTTAGAGTGGGTCAGTGTTGTATTATATGAATGCTACGTTTAATACATTTATGTACTATTAATCATCTACTTATTTAACTTTCAGTAACCGGAACACTATATTTTTGTGGTTGTGTGTTTGTTTTCTTTCAGTGGTTTTTGTGGATTCAATTGCTGAACACTTTCAAATGATGTGACAGGGTCCTGTTGATGTGGTAGGGGCTGTGGATTGGGCAGGCACAATAAATATTTTTCACCCTTAGCAGAACTCACCTAGAACAAATTAGACACCTTGCATTGGAAATACTACCTGCTTTGCATGGCTTTTCTTGCTGAGTAAAGCAAGGTCTTTTGCATTAAAAAGTGACTCTAGTTAACATGTATTTCTCCTCCCTCCAATTATAGCTTTGAGGGTCCCATCCCATTTAGGAGAATTCGCCCCCACCAGTGCTGCATGCTTCTTGTAATTGTGTTGACAACCGAAGCAGTTCAAGGTCAAACAATGCTGCGTTAGTGTCTAACACAGGGTGATCCCCCATAGTTCCACTAATTGAGAGGAGGGGGATGTTCGGGTAAACTTTAAGCTGGAGTTACCCTATATTTACATTTATAGTGTAATTGGCCAAATGGTAAAATCTATGCATGGTCATGTGAGAAATTATGCACAACCTCTTTAAAAGCTTTTTACATATCGGATATAATTAGATGTCATTTGATACATGTAACATCATTTGACAAATATTACATAATAGGTTTTACTTTGTCATTCATTCATTCATTCAACAAAATAATAAGCTAGCATGCAGAAGCCACATATAAAAAGGTAATAACACCTTTACTGCTTTCATATGGATAAAGAAGTTAACAAGATCTAGGTGCTGCTATACAAGTGCAATTTCCAAACAATTTGAAGTCCATTCTAGAGTGTGAAAGATTATTTACAAATGGAGAACTTTGAATAATGTAGACAATCCTCCCAAGATTGAGCTTCGCATCAAATTCACCCGAAGATCAGTCTATATAATGCTCTGAGAAATTCCAAGAGCCTAAAAGATACACCTAGGGATCTATATCCCAATTAATGTTCATGACTCTACCAATAGAAAAGGATTGAACAAGTATAAAATTCATGGAATGTAATATCCTATGAACGGACAAGACCAAAGAGGAGTTGTTTGGTCTGGTTTGGCGAATACCACACATAGTGCATCATTGCACAATGATCCTAAGCACACCAGCAAATTTACAGCTAAATGGCTAATGCATTAAGGAATCATGGTTTTGGAATGGCCAAGTTCAAACCTCAGTCTCATTAAGATATTGTATTTAGACCTTAGGAGAGCTGTACATAAAAAAGTGTCTTCCAACATCAATGAAATGAAGCAGTGTTGCGAGGGGAAGCGGGCCAGAATTCCTCAAAACACAATGTAACCTGATACAGAAAATTATTACTTCATGTTATTGCTGTTAAAGGCTGTTCTATAAACTACATTTTCACAAATGGCTTATTTATTTTGTTTTTTTTTGTTGAGTAATTAATGACAAAGTAAATTTGGTTATGTGTTGTTTGTCACATGAGATTAGCTTAATCAAATTGTAGGTCTAGATCAGGGGTCGGCAACCCCCGGCACGCAGCCCCCTGAGTCCTGGCACGCCGTCCGCTGTCTAAATGACAGCCGGAGAAGAGCTGAACTGCTGAGCAAGGGGGCATGTGTGAGTAATGCATTTTTCTGAAAGAGGGTGGCCTGGTGATTTTCACCTGCTAGACATGCCCCCAATGATGTACTGCCACACCCCCAATTGTACGACCACTTGCGGCACAACATTTTTTTTAACCATGCTTAACTATAAGGGAGGACCCATGGAGTTGGTTGCCAACCTCTGGTCTAGATGATACTTATGTCCTGGTATATAAGAACAAAAGTTTGATATGGGTGTACTTTCTTTTCTACATGATTGTGTATGGTCTATGTACAATGCTTCATTTTTAACAGGGCCAGCAATTTGGCAAATAGCCATCACAATAATAATATAAATAGGAGAAGTATTGTTTTGTTTGCACACTAAACATGTGTAGATATTTAAACAGAAAATAACCCCTTCTTATCAATAGTGAAGAGGCTTCAGTTAGTAACATGTTTTGAATTTGTGAAACTATTTAATTTGAAACTTCAGATAGAAAAAAGATCCTGATACTTTTTATAACTGACATGCTTGCCAAAATATATCCATTCCATTGTATGAAAGTGAATAACTTATAGTGAATAACATAACTGTACATACAATACAGCTTCTAAGATCTATAGTCATTGTTTTCAGATTACACATTTGTTTACACATTAATATTTCTGTGCATTCATTGCTGTCTTCTAAATATCTAGTGGTTTTTGTAGTAGCTGGAGGAGAGCATTCTATCACGCATGCTACATATGCCCATAGGGCTGTGTGGAAATTATATTGGATCTGGTTTGGATACTGACAAACAAGGTGAAGGATGATTACATTAATTTTAGATTTTAATTGTTCCTGGTCTAGCAGTAGGACAGTGACCATAGCCATTAGCTCTGCACATCATGTTAGACGACTTGATCTTACCATACATAACCAGCTTTAATTTTGGTATGAATGCAAATAAGTAACTAGGCTATCATGTTTCACATGCAAGGAAACCCCTTCTATTACACATGTCTTACTATACTATATGTTTATCTCATGGTGATTTTGTGTTGTCTTGTACATTGTATACTATATACAACTGCTTTATGCTGCTGTGTGTGAAAAGAAGAGCTGCCTATCTGGTGTTGAAATAGTTTCCTTTGTTTCCACCTTTTCTGGCACAGGTCTGTCTGGTCCCCCAGGTGCTGGAAAGTCCACGTTTATTGAATACTTTGGGAAGATGCTTACAGAACATGGACACAAAGTTGCTGTTTTAGCTGTTGATCCATCCTCTAGCACCAGTGGTGGTAAGTTGCACCAAAGCATTTGCATAATCATCACTTGAGGATTAACATTAAAATGTGAGTTCTTTAGTCTTCTGTGAATTGAGCTGTTGTTATCACTACTTCACTAGTTCATTTACTCTACCTATGCCCCTGGATGGAGATCCAGAAACAAAGTTGCATTAGGGATTGGGTGCTGTTATCAGACGAAAAATATCAAATGGCAAAGTATAGAAGGTACATGCTGGGACAATACGGTTTCCCAAGATGTATTTCTGTTACCAAGGGGACTGCAAGATTGTCATACAGATTCAGTCTTCTGTATTGCCCCAGATTGTCAGCAGCTTCATTGGACACATTAAGTTATTTAATAAATATGGCTAAGGTCAGTAATGCACCTGAGATGGGATGTGCAGTACCCCTATGTAAAGAGGAAAGATGATACACATGGATATTATGAAGAATGCAGGACAAAAATATATGTGCCTGCATTATGTCCCCAACTGTCTACTTGCATTATCCATGTGTTCCCCATGGGGCTATTTCCAGCCCCATATGAGGTACAGTTATGCTCAGGAGGAAGTTGTTCCTCTACACTTCACTTTAGTAAAATATTAGAGAAAACTTAGGACACTTTTGGTATTGTATAACTGCGATAAAATACACTCTGTATTTGGCGGTTGTCTGACAGTGCTGCTCAACACTGCTCAGTTTCTACCTGTTGGTCACACCCGTATTGCACCCAATTTTATTTTACTGGCTGTGGTGAGCACAATTTATTTTCAGCTGTAATGTAAAAATTATATTTTTGTTCAAAACATATAAAAAATCTCTGTATTTTCATTTTTCCCTCCAAGTCCCTAGGCCACATAACTTGGTCAGCAGACCTTACCCAACCTTACTAAAACATGTTCTAGTTAGTGAAGAGGCCAGAATAAAAGTGACTAATGCAAATTGTAAGTTCAGGGGGTTGCTCAAAGGTGCAAATCTGCACTAAAACTATAGGAACTAATCAGACACTTTTGTCTTGTATATTTCTAGTAGAGGTTAAACAAGAAAATGTCTCCTTGTTTGCAGATTTGCACATTTCAACAATGTAATGCATAACCCTCAAAATGTATATAAAAGATCATTTACTTGTATTTTTAATTTTGTAAATGTGTCTTGTAAATAACAAAAAATTGCTTAGTGAGAAGAATAGAAATACTCTGTAAAAGCAGAAGCAAACCAATTAACGACTAAAATATATTCATAATGTTTATTATATATTTTTAGAATGAAACCGGCTGCTTGACCATCATGTGATAGATGCAATACCAAAACAGATACCTTTTATATATCATGTGTTGGATTGTATTCAGATACAAAATAATATACACTACATGTTGTTCTAGGCAAATATCTCCCTTTTACTCCTAAAATGCGCATTCTTGGCTTGATTGAAAACCTAAAAATAATATGCTTCACTGATGATGATGATGATGATGTACACATTATTCTATACATGACTTAATCTGACTACACAAGGGAAGCTCCTAAGCCTGCAGCCTTACAGTGGAAATCATTAATAAATAAGGAGTTACCGTTCCACAAAATTGCACACACAATAAAGAGATTATTGATTGATTCAGTAAAGAGATAATTTGGTAACCTGATACGTGCAGATAATACTGCTGTTACTGTATATTTCTGTACCTGTAACCACTAATACTGAGACCATCAGAAATCTAAACCATGATGTATAATTTGTATTGTAACCTTGCCTTTCTTTTCTTTTAACACACAAATATGGCTGGCAAACTCGCCGAAAATCTGCAATTTGACAATACCAGACTTTCATACATTTTTTTTTAACGCAGATATTTTTATTGAAGGTTTCAAACAATACAGAAAAAAAGAAGAAAAATAAGATATAGTACCAATATATAGCGCTCCAAGCGTGACAAATAGTACAGCATAATAAAACAGACATATCCCCTTGAAGCATGTTAACATATCGATGTTATGATGCACCAAAGTACTAAGATGGTTCCAACCTGCTCACTCTTAATGTTGAAGGGGAGGAAGTAGACCATAGAAAAGACAACTGGGTGAGTGGTTTTCATCGGCCCACATAGATGCAGGAAGCACATGGGGGAGGGGGCAATCTAGAGCTCTAGCAGGAAACACTCAAGTAGGGTCAAAGCTGGCAGTGACCATTTTGCTTATCTCGTGTTTGCCCATCTAGAACAAGTTTTAAAATATTTTGGCATAGTATTTTGGGACTGATAAGTAAATCGCTCATGCCCCACAACTTCATTAACTAGGGCCATCCAGCCACCAAACCCAGGCCATTCACAGTTTAGCAATAATGATCTTATCCAAAACAAGGAGATTAAAAACGTATCTAGTTGCGCTCCTCCTCAACAGCAGATCAGCCCCCAATCCAAACACAGGTCCTGGGGAACATTAATGGAATTCCAATACCCGTGTCTCGTATGACCTCCACCACCCTCGACCAGAGGTCTCCAACCACAGGACAGCTCCACAGCAGATGCCAAAAGGTGGCAGAAGTACCCCCACATTTCAGGCAATTGTAGTCGGATATAGCACCCATCCGGAGCAGCCTGTGCGGAGAGTAGTATACTCTATGTAGGATGTACAACTGAACTTGTCTGTGTCTGGTACAAGAGGTGGCCTCCCTAGCACGATCACGCATAAAACTCCAGTCCTCATCATCCAGGGGACCCAAATCTGTCTCACACCTTGTACCCCATCCAGATTGTCCGTAGCAAGGAGGAAGAAGATGTTTGTGTAAAGTACAGAAATGGTCTTAGTTGAGCCCAGCTGCCAAATATCTGTACAGCTCCATGGGCAGCCCATCAACAACTGGTGCTTTATTGCAGGGAAAGACGCAATTGCCGTATCAATCTCTTCCACAGTATTTGGGAGCCTGGAGGCAATCCACATCCTCCAAGGAGAGCCTGGGGATACGCACTTGAACCACATAATCATGTAACTAAGGTGTGGAATAGCCTGCCCTGAAGGTCTACAAATCAGAATAGTAAGCACGGAACACAGCAGCAATTCACTTGGTTTGAAAGTGGGTGGTACCTGACCAGTCAGAAATGTCAGAGACATTATTGTTTTGCAATTCCATCCTGGCTAAATATGCCATGAGACAACCATTCTTGTACACAGCATGTCTGGAGGAGAGGAGCCGGCCTTTAGTTTTATCTAGTAAATGGTCAGCTCATGCCTTCTGCGCATGCAGCCAGGTCAGCCTATTAGCAGACAGCTGCGTGGATAAGTAGTTCTGCTTCAAATCTTGACAGGACTGTTCCAATCTAGATTCCTCATTCCTATAGAATCTTTTACGGCCCTCCTCGTAGTAAGGCCTTAAAGATATCCCAGAGGATCAGTGGTCTAACTGTGGTGGCATTTATAGAAAAGAACCCAGTCTGCCACTAGTTCGGTACCCGACCCCATAAGTATTAGCCTGAACAGGTTGAGTTTCCAGAATCGGTTTTCGGTGTTTGGGGCAAAGGCAGTGACTAGCAGCACTGGGGAGTGTCGGATATCCCCCTAGGAAGGTAGCTACTTTTCTACCTTCACTAACTGAGAGCTATCAAATACTAACTTGCAACAAGGAACTCTCCCATAATATATAGCCCTCACACACTGTATATGTAACATTTCTGAAAATCAAAGAGTGATATCAGTAATATATCATTCTACATCACTATGCCAGCAAGTCCCCTGCCCTAGACCTGAATAAGAAACAACAGTATGAACTAAAGTTGTCCATCTAGCATGTGATCAGTCTGAGGCCTGCCGTCCAGCCAGTCCATCGCCTCCTAGGGTGTAGGAAAGAAATGCATGTGGCCATCCACCACCACACGCAGCTGTGCAGGAAACAGTATTGCATACGGAAGCTGCAGGTCCCAAAGCCTCCATTCACTTGGACAAATTGAGCTCTACAGGGTGACAAAGGTAGTCAGCGAGACACTTTCAGGTGGTGACAGATAGCTACAGTGCTTGAGGCTGGATAAAGATACTGATTTTTGCCGGAGAGCAAACGCCATGCGACTTACTCCATGCCCAGTCAAGCCATGGCCCCCGGACTTTCATACATTTACCCCAAAGTGTTATACTTGGTTTTGTCAAAAGTACAAATATTTCAAAATCAATTAAAGGAAGTTTAATAAATATATATCTCAGAAACAAACTTTGACCAGTACTTAGGACATGCTTGCAATTCGGGTATTAAATCTGCTGTGGATATTATGATAATCATTAGATAAACACTTTTCTTCCCGTCATGTCATTGAATGTGATGTGATTTTGATTGATTTTAGGCTCTCTCCTTGGAGATAAAACACGAATGACTGAGCTGTCCAGAGATATGAATGCTTATATAAGGCCCTCTCCAACAAGAGGAACATTGGGAGGAGTCACCAGGACAACTAATGAAGCCATTTTACTCTGTGAAAGTAGTGGCTATGACATTGTTCTTGTGGAGACAGTAGGTGAGACAAATATTTACTATTTACAGTACATTTAATCTACTTTACCTCGCCAGGGACTGGGGGTACAACATTGGAACAGTTCATATTGTGATTTAACTGCGATCTAAAAACAGGTTAGGCTTAAGTAAGGTTCCTTTAAAGCCATCTGACCAAATTCTTTAGAGGTCTAAGCTTGTTTAGCTTATTTTTTGTGTGTTTTTAATGCTATTTATTGTGGTATTGCACAGTAATTACCCTCATTGATAATGCCATGAGGCAAGTGGAGACAGCTGTCTAAGGCATCCGGTTTTGGAGGACAGCAAATTGTAGGGAAGTCGTTTTGTATGTGTACAGTTTCTTGCTGTAAAATTCTGTTAGTATATACATGAATACATTCCTGGGATCATGTTTATTTCATAAAACAGTGATTAAAATGGATCTTTCACTTACACAGAACATTACCATATTTACATTGACCTGACTGTCAGAAAACAGTATAATTTCTTTCATATTTACATTTTTACAGGACCGTGTAGATACAATGAAATGATGGTCCTTCTAGCTATTAGCAGACTGTACGCACTTAATACAAGCTCTTAGTTCATATAATGTCACATTCAGAGATGTCCATATACTTCTATGTCAGTGATATATATTATATTGTGCATGAAGGAAATCTTATCACACCAATCTGTCAAGCAGTTGACATGATACAGTATATGCATGCTTTCTGCTCTATATTTATAGTGTAGTGTTTTACTTTTGTAAAGCCTGTACTAGTTGTTATGTTCTAACTATACCTGTAAATTAACATTCTTTTGTATAAATCACATTGCTTTTCCTCACTTTTGTACCTTGAGGCTCTAAGAATGAAGTTTCTTAAGCTGCAATTGTTTAGTGCAGGACCACAAAAGCTATGGTAGAGCACATGAGATTACATAGACTGGTTCAGATTGCTGTGAATTGTGGGAAGTGAAAGCAGATTGAAAATGTCAAGGGAGTGATATGTTATCTGGAGAACTTTGTTGATGAGTTCAGTAACAGAAGTTCCAATGAAGATAATGTGTTATTGCATCAACCATGCATGCTAAAGTGAACACATAAATTCATAAATATATTATAAATTATTTCTTTTAGTTCGTTCATACTATACAGGGCAATTTAAAGTGACAGGTGCACATTAATCATGTTGTCATCAACTGCGCCACACTACAGTTCAGCTAAAGTCTGCAATTTGTTCCCTGATTCCTTCTAAATTGTAGAACGCTGAACTATGTTTCAGATGTAGTGTAGTGTGATTTGTGGATAGATCGTTAAGTATGTCAGCAGCTCACTTGCAGGTGGAGGCACTGATATCGAATGAGCTTACCAGTAAAGTACTAGCATAGTCATACCCTCTGTGCCGTTACTGAAGGAATGAATGGATCAGTACTACAAATTGCTGTACTGACTTCCTTCCTCTGATTGCCATTTTTCTGGATATATTTCTTGGTGCAAGCCTTAAGCGTCTCTCCAGTTGCTGAATGTGTTCTCTGCAGAAGACATTGGTCCAGTGTGAATGTTGATGTAGTGCTCCTAAACTCTCAACACTTTTATGTTTGTCCCGAAAAGCTTTACCTAACTTTTTGGCAGATGTACTTAAATAATTGTGCTATCCTCTGAGTCTGCACACTGTTCAACTGAACCTCACTTCACATGCACTTTTATTTTCTTGCCCTCTAAGGGTTAATATGTACTCGTTTAACCATAATCACTTGTGTGCTCATTGCATGCTTGTCTGATCACAAACGTTGACTCCGCATCAAAACCGTGTCACCTTGTCATTTTGCAGGTGTGGGACAGTCGGAGTTTGCAGTGGCTGATATGGTTGACATGTTTGTATTGTTGTTGCCACCAGCAGGAGGTGATGAGTTGCAGGTATATTATTCATTTCCATTCAGCTGAAAGTATATTTACCATTATGGAGGGAATTCTAGGGCAGACATGTATAGTTGCCAGCTGTCCCTGGACAGTCCCAGGTTTTACAGATTTGTCCCTGGAAATATTCCTCATTTTCAATATTTATGTTACACTGACTGACCAGTACGGTGTCCCTTTAAAATATTGTAAAATGTAGACTATGGAAATAAGTCTAGGTTGCTAATATTTTAAAGCCAATAGGCTTTAGTCCTCTTCGGATGTAAGTTCTCTGTACAGTGCTGCGGAATCAGTGCCGCTATATAAATAAATGGTGATAATGAAGGGGCGGATGAACGTACGTCATGTACAGAAAGGGCATGCCAGATGCGTCCGAAGTTCTGGGTTTCTCTTAAATACATATTTTTTAGCCGTATGATTTGCACCAGCTACAGGGCAGGTAAGTGCCGACTCATAGTGATGACTGTCTTGGCATTGTCTTTGTATTAAAAACTACAGGTATACGTGCCACTAGATAATACAAAACATGAGTATGCACTAAGAACATGTTGATTTATGTATTTAATGTAAAAAAAACAAGCAAAAAAAACATTTTTATTACTGATTATCGTGTTATGAGTTGGTAGTAGTCTTTTATAAAATGTTTTTAATTTTTTTAATGTATTCTTCTGGGACTTGATATTGTACATATGCGTGTGCATATTCTGCACTCTTTTCTGTCTGTTAACATACGACAAGCACTGTCTAGGTAGAGCATTCTTGCACCCAGATTCAAATGGAAACATATCTTGAGGTCCTCTTGGATTTCTATAGGGCACACATACACATACAGGTTGCGTTCAAAGATGAATCAGGCCCATTGTGTCACCCCCAAATTATTAGTGAACAGTTATGCAGTGCAGGTGGTGCTATATGTTGCACTACCAGAAACACATCTTGTATCCGCGGCTTCTGCTGTGTTAATCTGTATCAACTCTAATAAATTCTTGTCTGTTGTGTTTCTTCTTAAAATATTTATCCACCCGGTTAGCCAATGAATGTAAATCAGCTGCTTTTGCTCAAGAAAGCTGGCCATATGGGAGCAATCATTTATTTTCCATGTGCGCTAGATTGGATTGCTTGTAATTTACATTAGCATTCACCTCTGTCTGCTTCCTGTAGTGCACAGGAAGTTTTATGTGGCATTAGTTTAGAACTCATGTTTTAAATCACTTTAAGTTACAGACACTACACAAATGAGTATGCAAATCAAGCGTATGGTTTAGCCCTTCATCTGGATTTTCTAGAATCATACTTTCTCCGCTGTCTTCCTGTTACAATTACTGAGGAGCTGAAATGTGTGCCTCAGATTGGAAACAGGTGTTGGTTTGTTTGTACATTGTACATTCAGGCTATGTATGTCCCCCAGTCTGCCTCACCAGTACTAACTGGGAGGACAGGGTTCGTTTTCATGATATGTTTTCCACTGAGTACACTTAGCTGTATTCTCTGTAGAAAAAAATACTAGGTTTTTATTTATGCATTTTACTTATAATTTATCTGCCACTAGAATTAAATGGTTTATGATTGATGATTATGTGCATGAATTACCTGGACTAGTTTTATACATTTATTTAAACCATATTTTTGGAAAAAAGACACAATTTAATGCATTTTTCTCTCTCCTATATTATGACACAATTGATCCTGGATGAGGGAAACATTACGCTAAAGCTACTTCTACTTTGTCAGAATAGGAGGAAAAGCCTTTGGTGTAAATCTTCCCACTTGAGAAGAATGATTATTTAACTATATATGTTGCCCACACACAGTGTAGCCATTTTGTAAGCTGAGCTTAGATTCATGAGTGTGTGGTCTTTCTGTTTTGTGTTGTAATTGCTTCCAGGCTGCACGGTTATGAAAATTGGTTCAGCTCATAAAATGGCTGCCTTCACTGTGCAGGGAACACATGCATTGCCAAAATGGATGCCTTCACTATATATAGTGACAGAATATATAAGTGAATAATGATATCTCTCTTTAGGGCATCAAACGGGGTATAGTTGAAATGGTAGACCTAGTTGCTATAACCAAGGCTGATGGTGATTTGCTAATACCAGCAAGGAAGATTCAAGCAGAGTATGTGAGTGCTTTGAAGTTACTTCGGAAGCGATCCAAGACATGGAAACCTCAGGTAAGCCGAGCTCTAGAAGATTGCGGAAAATAAATTGATATTTATTGAAAGGGAATGGACCATGCTGCATCCAACTCCTTTGTATTGTGCATTGAATATGCCAAGAGATAGTATTAGGGCTACATATTTGCTTACTGGTGTTTTCTTTACTGAATGAACTTGTGCAGAATGCCCAGCAGATTACAGCAATCATCATCATTTATCCTCGGTGTGATGTTGATGATTGCTGTAATCTGCTGGGCATTCTGCAACTTCCAAATGCTGCATTCAGAAATGGGCATGGTGCACAAGAGAGATTTAGAGGACAGATGCACTTTACCTTTAAATAAAGCTGCAGAGGAAAAACTATAATCTCCTCCCAACTTACGTGTGTGTCATAATCAACTCACAATTCAATGACTTGGGTTGTGAACTAATGACAAGGGGTGGCAACAACATCCTTGCTGGAGGGACATGTCAGGAAGGTATGAAATTATGGCAGACAGAAAGGTCACAAAACCTTAAATTGGGTCATAGCGTATTTAGAGAGAAAACATTAAATATATTTAGCATATACATTCACCTGCACAATTAAGCAAAGACAAGGTTTGATGTTAAAGTGCCTATAGTTACAATATGCACCTTAGTATACATAAATTATAATTGCTAGCATTGTGGAGACTGAAACAAGGAATTCAAAATCAAATTGTCATGTTTGGATTCAGGACAGACTATTTTTGTAGTATTACAGCCAATTAACATAGGTTGAAAAGGTATTTTAATTTTTCCATTTATAATTCAGGTTACTCGCATCTCTGCTAGAAGTGGGGAAGGCATCCAAGAGTTGTGGAAGAAGATGATAGAGTTTCAGAACACCATGCTTACAAGTGGCGAGCTTCTAACCAGGCGCAGGAGTCAGCAGAAGGTGTGGATGTGGAGCCTGATTCAAGAAAATGTTCTCCTACATTTCAGGAACCACCATGCTGTTAAACACCAGATTCCTTTTCTGGAAGACCAGGTCGTTGCTGGCGTCCTGTCACCTGGTCTAGCAGCAGACATTTTATTGAAGGCTTTTTCTGAAAGCAGCTAAAATACTGTACAATTTATTACATGCCTATATACATCAATGTGCATAAGACTGATTGGTACATATTACTGTAATTCTTATTTATTTTAACATAAAATAATTGGGCATTGTATGTAAATATAAATACTTTAAATAAAATCATAAACTGTATTTTTAAATACACATAGTAGGTTACTAAGACAGTCTTTGTCTCCCAGACTGAATGCATATGGAAGTTAAGCTGCTGGGTGATATAGTCCTTCTGTGTGTCTCCTGCTATCGTATGTGGTTTTAAACCACCCAGGACAATAAGGAGTGAACTAACACTACCACCTGTGTACACACAGATAAGCTGTTTTTTTTATCTTTATTTGGTCTATGAGTTTTTAATTAATTAAAATCTTGTTAAAGTTTACTGGACTATTAGTGTTCCCTATTTGTAGCTTTTATATTCCTTAGATATAGTGAACCACACACCACTTACTTCTGACATACATTTAATTTATCTAAGACTGGGGAGTACCCTGGATATTACCAATCCGGCGGAAATAATACCAAGTATATATTTGGTATGTGAATTGTTTTTAATTAATTTGGACGCTTTTGTCTTTACTTTCATACACAGACTGAAGCAGCGGGTTACAGAAGGTTACCACCGTGTTTCTAAAAGTGAATGAAGAACAAATTTGATATTTAGTGTATATTTGGTATTATATGACTTTTTAATATATGTACATTTTTAATATCCTGAAATTACAGATTTGAGAGCCATATTCAGTGTATACCAACACAAGGACTAATATATCTTCCATTTTTTAATACAATTTTTAACGACCATTTGTGAGGCAATATCGGCTTTGTGCCTTTTTAGAAAAAAAATAAATGAATCCCACTATTGGCTGGGAGTTCCAACTTTTATTTCCTCCATCTAGTTGTTTTCATTTAGTTTTTGAATTACTATAAACAAATAATGGGACAAAGTCTGCTCCAGAACTCAAAATAAACATGCTAAAATGGATACACTAATGCTGTTATCGGTCTTTCTGGTTCTTAGAGGTCTTTTAATACCAAATAATTCTGCAGTCACATTACAAGAATACACAAGCAGGTATAGAATGGTATGAACAAGGATATGCAAAATACAGTATCGAGCTGATTTGCTTTCCTGCAAACACGATACTTGTATACCTAATCTAAAGAGTTCCAGGCACTTCTGCCGATCTGTTATGAGACAATACCTCAAGAACAAGACATTGACATATTTAAATCACGTTGCATACATCTAAAAAGCATTTCCAGAATATGCACATATCTCACACAAGACACTGCAAAATCTTTAATTCATGCACTCATCATCTCCGGCATTGACTATTGCAATTCCTTCCTTACTGGTCTTCCCCAATTCAGCCTTTCACCCCTACAATTTATTTTGCACACAGCGACTTGATGATTTTTTCTTGCAAATCGTTCTTCCTCTGAGATCTGGGGAATTTTGAGGCCAAGTCAACACCTTGAACACTTTGTCATTTTCCTCAAACAATTCCTGAACAATTCTTGCACTGTGGTAGGGCGCATTATCCTGTTGGAAGAGGCCACTGCCATCAGGCAATCCCGTTGCCATTAAAGCACCTACTTGGTCTGCAACAATGTTAAGGTAGGTGGTACGTGTCAAAGTAACATCCACATAAATGCCAGGACCCAAGGTTTCCCAGCAGAAAATTGCCCAGAGCATCACTTTGCCTCCTTTGGCTTGCCTTCTACCCATAGTGCATCCTGGTGCCATCTCTGACCAGGTAAACAACGTACACACCTGGACGTCCACATGATGTAAAAGAAAACATTCATCAGACCGGGTTACCTTCCTCCATTGCTCCATGATCCAGTTCTGCTCACCATTGTAGGTGCTTTTGGTTGTGGACAGGGTCAGCCTGGACGCTCTGACTGGTCTGTGACTATGCAACAAGCTGTGATGCACTGTGTGTTCTGACACCTTTCTATCACAGCCAGTGTTCTGAAACAAAGTATTAATATCACCCTAACCAGCCTGTACCTCGTTTCTCACAAAATGTGTATTATAGCATGTACTTTTTATAGCCCTTGCTTTTGTTCTTCAGCTTAACAGAGTACAACTGTAGTGTCTAATTACATGTAGATAAGAGAACATTGTAGCTCATTGTAAATATGTATATTGTATATTGTTCGATGTGGCAGTGAGGTTGTTATTCATCGTCCTTAAAATGAAGCCAGGGTGTTATGGGTAGGGATCCAGTTGCAAGATATTGGTGAGGGGGAAGGCTAATTAGTTTCCATTGTTCTCACAAGACTACTCCAGACGTTTGGTCTACAATCTGGGAGGGGATTTACAGCTCATCTCCACTCCCCTCTTCAACCCCCTAGTCCAGGACTCACCAATGTTTAACAAGGAGAGGCCCAGGGGTTTGCCTAGGGAGGAGAAAACACTGTGGAAGCCACTCCAGGGGGGAGGTGATGGTCATTCTGGGAATTAGTGGCTGGTGGCTCTACCAGTGAAATACATCTGCAGATCCATGGGTTGCCAAGCCTGGACAGCCAGGTGACGAGCTCCTTAAGCTAGTGGGGTAAAGGACAGATGATGTGCTAAACCTGCCAGGCATTTATTTACTGTGTGTACATAATATTTTAGTAATTGTTTTTGTTACAATAAATGTATTGTAGTACTTTTCTAACTGTATTTGGTAGAAGGTACTGGGTAGACTTCTCTGGCATAAGAAGGCACCCGTGGGTGGCCAGCCTGAGTGAAGTGGGTAGAATTGGGCCAGAAAACTGGTATCTTCACAGCCAGCATTAACTTTTTCAGCAATTCGTGCTACAGTAGCTCTTCTGTGAGGTTGGACCAGACGGACTAACCTTCGCTCCCCATGTGCATCAATGACCCTTGGGCGCCCATGACTCTGTCGCCGGTTTACCAGTTGTCCTTCATTGGACCACTTTTGGTAGGTACTAACCACTGCATAGTGGGAACACACAACCTACCGTTTTAGAGATTCTCTGATCCAGGCATCTAGCCATCACAATTTAACCCTTGTCAAAGCTGCTCAGATCTTTACGCTTGCCCATTTTTCCTGCTTCCAACACATCAACTTCAAGAACTGACTGTTAACTTGCTGCCTAATATATCCCACCCCTTGACAGGCGCCATTGTAACAACAGAATTTACTCCACTTGTCAGTGGTTTTAATGTTGTGGCTGATTGATCTATAATATTAACATTCATTTACATAGCACAAGCACACTCAATGGTGCTTTACATTTGGGAACAAACACAGTATTAAACAAGACTGCTTATTACCACACAGACAAAGAGGTAAGAGGGACCTGCTTGTAAGCTTACAATACAGTAAATATACTGTATATAAATAACAATAAGAGTTTGATAAATGAGGTGCCACAGATTGAATATTGGTCCAGTCAGATTGCAATAGGGAACAGTGATTATTTGAGACTATATTATCCAGTCAGACAGCAATTGGTCTGATATTTGAGCACGATTGCACTGTCCAGTAATTTGCTCTAAATCTATTGAATCATTTTAGGCATGTTAGTAAATACGGCCAGTAAATGGCCAGTACCGGACTGTGTGTGCGGTCAGCTTCTGACTGATCCCAATCAAACTGGTAATTATCTAGTTTTTTGGCCTGAGGGACTGAATGATCGGATCTTGTCCCTCTTGCAGTGCAGCAGAATTGATCTGTGTTTAGTCAGCTTTAGATATTTGGACAATTGGATATACAAGATAAGGTCAGAAAGACATCTGTTAGCAAAGTTCTGTATGAATATATAACATTTTTATCTGTAATGGGCACCTTTAAACCCAGAATGAGAGTGTGGATTGTTCTACCACTGACACTAATAAAATGTGTGTAGGATCACACAGTTGCCTATGAATTATGACTGGTCTGGTATTTTATGCCAGAAAGCATATAAGTTTTACTTATAAGTAGTGTTGGCTAGTAGAACTGCATACTTGTTACAGATTAGTCCATGTCCCTGATGTGACTAAAACATGACCAGTAACACACCCATTTTGGATGAGACCATACTCTTATTCGCAGTAGACCGAATCTGCAGGTAGTGACGTAATATGATCAGTGATCACTACATCATTTTCTAAACTTTCCAGTAGATGATATCTTCAGCCACATTCAATCTTATTTGAAGAACAAATGAACCTGAAATTTCAGTCACTTTGTATTAAATACATATGTAAAAGAGTTTGGGATAAGGTTGTGGGGAAATATTGTTTTTTTATTAGGGAACAACTCGTATTCAAAATGGCACTTGTTATTCCCATATGAAACAACACTGGTCTCTGAAGTTATTTGAATAATTTTTATTTGTTAAATTCCCATCATATTATCAATGATACTGTGGTAAGATCTCTCCCTCTCCCTCTCTTACCCTCTCTCTTTTCCTCTTCCTCACCCCCCCCCCACTCGTCTCTCTCCCCCCACTCTCTCTCTTTCGTACCCTCTCTGTCTCTCACCCTCTTGCTCTCCCTCCCTGCCTCTCACACCCTCTATGCCTCTCTCTCCCACTCCCCCCTCTCACTCCCCCTCTTTCTCCCTCCCTGTCCCCCCTCTCGCTCTCCCTCACCCTCTCTACCTCTCTCTCTCTTCCTCCCTGCCCCTCTCCTCTTGCACCCTTTCTGTCTCTCTCTCCCACTCTTTCTTCTTCCCTGTCCCCCCTGTCTCTCCCCCTCTCTCCCTCTCACCCACTCTCTCTGTTTCAAAAACAGTGTTGCATATCCCAGTGTGATGGGCACATTTAGGTGTCACAATGCTAGACTGGATGTAGCACAAGAATTCAGGGGTAAGAGGGGAAAACACTTAAAATATACTGCAAATATGCAATTATATAATTATACATTTTAATTGCAAATGAAACAAATTAGCTGTAATTAACTTTGATTTTCAAACATACAAATTCATTACAGTATTTTGTCATAATGAATTGTGTAATATACGTTGGGAGATGTGTCACAACACCAGACTTTAGGAATCTCTGGTATATGTATGGGAGTGTACTTCACCCAGTAACAATGTTTGAGAAATGGTTGGGAAAGTACTCAGAAAATGAAAATGCTGTTGCACCCTATCACATCAATCCCCATCAAAACTTACAAAATGACAAAGCTGCACTCTTGTATACATGTTACATTGCCTACTCTTCCTTTGACCTCACATTGGGGGTTTTGTTCTTATTTATTAACCTCACATGTATCTCTCTTATAACTGACAGACTGCAATCTTGATTTCATGTTGGGAATAAGAAGACAGTACTAGGCAGGTCACTTGTTTGCTCTTGTTTGTTTGTTTGTTTGTTTTGTCCTTATAGCAACACACTCTGTTACCAGAGGAGTAAATAGCATTTTATAAGAAAACCTACGTAAGGAACTCTGTGATCCTATAATTATATTGCAATTTAGACACTTCTATACTGAAATAAAGGGAACGCTTAGCTCTTGGTGTTTTCATGAAATACAAACAGAAAATAGCAGAAACAAATTGATTTTTAAAGGTGACCTTGAGTTTTTTATCATTTTTTCAAAAACCCCTCTTTTTGCCAATAAGTAAAACTGGGGAGGTTTCTTCTCTGAGATGACTATTTATAAGGGTTATTCACCACTGCCGCAAGCTAGATCTATCTCTTCCAGGCCACAGAGCTTGGATAATTTTGATGGCTGTCAAGACACTGTTAAGTGGACGAACTGTAACTGTATAGCAAATATTCTTAACCCTTTACTTACTCAAACACCCCTCAGCAGGCCATGTTTTAAGGATCTTTAATCATCCACAGTTGCATTAATTAAAATGGTTTGGGCATTAAGTAGCTTCTCATACATCGAAATAATGACATATGGCCTATTGAGAGTATTTTAGGAGAGGATTGAGAAACTATTAGAGACAATAAGTGTGACTGGATCACTTATGGTATAAATTTATATAAAAGAAATAGCGCAGGGCGTTTATTTATATAATTGCAAATGTACTTAATTTTGATATTGTGTGTATTTTGGTAAAGGAAATATCTTTATTTCTGAGACCAGGGGAGGAAATTCGTTTTTGTTTTAACTTTGCTAGAGGAAATGCATTGTTTCTGAGGTATATACCTGATGCAAAAATCATTTGTTGAGGAAGTCTTTTGTGTATTTTGGTGTGGGGGAATGACTTGTTTGGGGTTTTGTAACTTTTCTTTGGGAATGTGTATTCTGCAAATGTCTGAAGAAAGGACCCATGTTAATCTCATGTTAATTGGACCTTTTAAAGTGTGAGGGTCCACAACCTGAAGGCACAGGAAGGTTTAATTAGACTTGCTGTTAGATTTCCTGTGTCTAAAACAAGATGCCGGAAATGGCAGCAAGTTTTAGGATATCACAGATAAGTGTAAATATTGTTAGCTTTGTAAATCCATGTTTGGGTAAACATATTGCATTCTGATTCTAAAAATAGCTCAGACCTCAGGGGGCTGGCTTACCCTGTGAGGCTGTGTCTAAAACTATATAAAAAAAGCACTGTTTTGTATTGAAAATGTTCTTCTTGTTTCATCTGACCTGCTCACTGGTACCTTCAACCAGTGTGAGCAAATAAACATCACTTGCTTCAAAGACCTGCTTGGAAACTTCTCTATCCCTGTGACCTACAGATTAGACCCAACTCTAATCGGTTCCCGGTTGTTCTGAGGTTCGCACCCAGCTTTCTGGTACCACCGCTCTGCCCACTACCCAGCAGCTCTGGCCAGTGTGCTTGGCCAGGGGATCCATCCACAGCAACCCTGATCCATAGGAAGAGGTCAGGGGTACCAGCCCAGGTACACCAGTAACGGGGTACACTAGCAGCTTCAATTACCCAGAAGAAACCCGGTACTGGATGCAGGTAAGGAGCATTTGTAAGCCCCTCCTACTGCAGTTAGAGGGTGCATTTGGCATAACGAAAGGGAACGGTGCCAAAGTGAGCCCAGCCTTTTCCCAGCAACAACAGACAGGGTGGCATAGGCAGTCCATCCTGTCATAATAAGCATTCTAGAAGTTACCTAAATGCCTTGTTCCTATGGCCGCATACGTCATTAGTCACAAAGTTCCCTGGTGTATTCTAATTTTCTAATTATTCATATGTTATATCCATTTAAAAGGTTTACAACTTCCATATAAATTAGATTTACACACACATATATATATATATATCTAATATATAAAGGCTTAGTGGCGTCTGTCTGTCTGTGTGTGTGTGTGTGGAAAAAAAAACAACCAAGTTGCAGCGCCACCTGCTGGGCAGAGTTATACACTGACCTACTAAATTCTTAGTGTGTGTGGGAAAAAAAATTCAAAAAGGGCTGAAATTTGGTAGGGCTCAAACTCATTTTCGTGAGGTAATTTTACCTCATGAACACACATGTGTAGAGGCGTGCGTTAGTGTGTGTGTGTGGAAAAAACTATTTTCTCAGAAAGGGCTCATCCAATTGACCTGAAATTTGGTATACTGACATTATTTGACAAAAAAATTAGAATAGTCAAGTCAGTTAACTTCCATCACCCCCCCTTCCCCCCGTGGGAGGGGTAGTAAAGGCTAAATTTACGAGTCGAGGGGTCAAACTCATTTTCGTGAGGTAATTTTACCTCATGAACATACATTAAAAAGGCCGCTTGCGTCGGGAACTAACGCTCTTCCCCTGAGGAGGCCTGGGCTAGGTCCAAATGCATGACAAGAACCTTTTTAAGACCTTAAGTAGCTTGGTTTGACTAGATTGCATGAGTATCATGCACGGGTTAACTTGTATATATATATATATATATATATATATATATATATATATACATACAAGTTAACCCGTGCATGATACTCATGCATTCTAGTCAAATCAAGCTACTTAAGGTGTTAAAAAGGTTCTTGTCATGCATTTGGGCCATAGCCCAGGCCTCAACCACCAACCACTCCCCACTGTCACCCCCGGCAACCACCAACCACTCCCAACTGTCACTTCTCCTTCAAGATATATATACTTTTTTAAAATCTTTATAAACACTTTTAACAATTAACAAATTAAATTAACAAATTAAAAACATCTTAGTATACCAAATTTCAGCCCTTTCTGAATTTTTTTTTACACACACACTAAGAATTTATTAGGTCGGTGTATAACTCTGCCCAGCAGGTGGCGCTGCAGCTTGGTTTTATTTTTTCCACAGACAGACTAACACACGCCACTAGACATTTATATTATAGATATATATATATATATATATATATATATATACATATATATATATATATATATATACATATATATATATATATATATACACACACACACACATCATATATATGCACATGTATGCCCACATTGGTTTAAACAACTAGATATAAATCCTAACGTATAATTAAATAAGATCGCCACCTATGTATATCTCAAAAATCATTCCTCCCCCATTGTTTAAACGGTGAGGCTCCCATATTCTACGATTTTGGGGGTAAGGGAGAGTTGCTAATGAAATACAGATCATAAGGGTAGTTCTTTAATTAGATATTCATTTCATTTATGTGTATGAACTCTGTAGTTAGCTGGCACAGCCTCGGTGAGGAGTTAGGGCAGTCACGTACACAATGTACACAAGAAAGAAGCTGTCACGGTATAATAGTTTTGGGGGGCTTGCAATGGTAGAACGGATATGCTTGGATGAAAATACAAAAATTTCTCACCTGTTGCCTTTCACAGTTATGTACATAAGAATATTCACAGCCATCTTATCAATAGAGGATTTACACAAGGGCATTCATTCCACCACAAACATGCCAATCAAATCTTTTGTGGTATTATTTTACTGCCACCAAGTATGACTGTTACATTCAAATAAAAAGACAAAATGAATGTCAATAGGACCACGTTATGCTGGTTATACCAGATCTAATGGTTGCGTTTGTTGTATAAACTGTACTACTACAAATGGAAGACAACCTGTGCAAATATACCGTAGCTTTATAGAGATTATACCTAAATATCAGACCAGATTATATCTAAACAAAGTTAATTGTCTTTAGAGAGATTCTTGTCTGTCTCAACACAGACATTCTTTTGAGTTGATCTATTCTCTGTATTTAGCTTGTATAAATCTGCATTTTATTTGAATTAATCTGTTACAATAAGGTATTTTGATTGAAATAAGCGTCTTCAACACTGATGCAAATAAGGGTTAATCTGTGGGGACATGCTTTCATGTAAGAAATTATTTGCAGGACCTGATCACTTAACTATAGATATTTTGGAGTACAGGTCGCAAACATGGCAGCTCCTCAAGATTTTATAACTATCAGACTCTTTACAAAATAGATCAACATATTTCTCAATGGAACAGGACAATGTTCTGCAGGTCTCTAGACAGGTCAGTAAACTATTTGTCTTTTAATTAATTTCTACAGAGAGCAGTACACACAAGGAGATGAGAATGCTGGGCTCACTGTGAGACTTGACTATACACAAATATACCTGTATATGCCCATATCTGAAAGGTCTCACCAGCACTCGGGCTGAACAGTCGGCTCAAAGGTGGCACAATTAGCAGAACATGACCACAAACATTGTCAGAAACAGTCATTGATATGTAATGTAAACATTTATTTATTTTTTTGTTTAAAGGCTTGAAATTATCTGCTTAGTTGTGCTATAGTACTGCAAATATTTACAAAGGAATAGTAATTTAATGTGTATTAGAGCAGCTTATTCAAAAAAACTGTACCCTAAATACAAGATGGAAGAGTTCTATTGCACCACCTGCTGGCTATATATGGATATGCACAACTTTAATGCCAAAATCAACTACTGTGGATGTGTTTTCTTGTCAATAATATTGTATGATTACTAGTGCCTTCCTTACATAACTGGATACTGTAGGGTTTGCCTTGCCCAGCTACCAATGTTTATACAGAACGTTATAATAACCACACTACCTCACCAACCCACTTTTCCTCACAGTATTTAAATAGTGCATTTTATTCTTCACAATGTTAAATTGGTATTTTTATTATTAGATTTTTCTTGATGAGATTTCTGAGCTGAGAATTTTTGTTTATATCTTTTTTTATTCATATTACTTGTGTTCCTCATATCCAAATTAGCCACATAATACCTTATATCCAAGTATTCACCACTGCTTACTCCTGCTGCTGAGCTGTCTCAGTCGTTGCTACTACATTTATTGTTACAGCCTAGTGAGATCTGATTGGCCCCATATGTAACCCATGGCCCCAGCACTTTGAGTCAGTAATGCTAACCACTGTGCCACCCGCATAAAAGCACTCATGTTTTTATATGGCCACAAAGCTCCTCCAGGACTACTATCCTTACGTTTCACAATAAGGAATGCATTATCCAATATATTTAATAATATTTCAGTTAGAAAAGAGGATGCTAATAAGAACCTGCAGAAATATCTCTGTTTCTTTCAATATATATATTAGTTCTCATGTTCCATAGTAATTGATATGTAGTGCTTGCTCTGGTACACTAACAGTGACAGTCACAGAGTAACAAGGGTCAAGTACCATTGAATACTGTTGCTAGGCAGCAACTGACAACAAAGCTGAACATTCTCAACAAGCTGCTGTGAGAGGTTCAAGATATTAGAGAGCAGAAGAACACTTGTTAGATATTCCTCTCTAGAACTCTGCAGTGTGCCCAGCACATTCTGAACTCACTCCTTCTCCTACAATGGCAAGTTATTCTGTTTACCACAATGCCAATTTTCAGTCATTTGTTAGACAAGACTATAAACCTACTCCTGTCAAGGCAAAATATGATGAGATCAGATGCAAAGCACAACTACAACACACTCAGGAAATCGGAGAGAAAGCAAAAAGTCCCACAGTGTATGCTGGTGAATACAGGATTAAGGAGCTAGATGAAAGCGTTCAGTCAATAATGAGACCAAGCTCTCCCACCAGGAGGAACAAGCCTCACCCGCCTGAGTAAGGTGTACTGCAGTGTGTTATGTGTGTTTAGCTCTGTCTGTCAGTCATCACTGAGAGCTTTTGACCCATAGTACTGCTTTATCACAACAGAACATTAAGCTCCACCTATCTCTTTAGATTGGGTGTCTGTGTAAATTCCCAACTGGACTGTTTTCATAGGATGGCGTGCGCAGCTTTGTGCTTTCCTTCAAGAAGTTTTTATTATTTTATTATGATATAAATCAATATGTGATTGTTTTTTCACCCCATAGCCATATGGGGGTGAAAAAACATATACGCTATTATATGCATTATTTACTTTTATTAATACTTTATTATTGGTGTGATATCTCATAAAACATCATGAATGACATTCATCCTTTGTGATTGGTACATCTTGTTTGTTTTCAGTTGCTAAGAGAAGCAGATCATTTTGGAACAAAAGGCAGCAACATATTTAAGAAAACATTAACAGTTGCCATATTTTTAAGGCACAAAAATATACTATACTGATAATGTGGCATATGACCTGCACATACACCAATCAATTACAACTTTAAAACCAGTAACAAGTGAGTAACATTGATTATCTTGTTACAATGACACCTGTCAAGGGGTGGGATAATTTAGACAGCAAGTGAACAGTCAGTTCTTGAAGTTGATGTGTTGAAAGCAAGAAAAATGGGCAAGCATAAGGAACTAAGCGACTTTTACATGGGTCAAAATGTGATGGGTAGACAACTGGGTCAGAGCATCTCCAAAATAGCGGATTGTGTGGGGTGTTCCCAGTATGTAGTGGTTAGTAGCTAGCAAAAGGGTCCAAGGAAGGACAAGCGGTAAATCAGCGACAGGGTCATGGGCGTCCAAGGCTCATTGATGAGCATGGGGAACAAAGGCCAGCCATCTTGTCCAATATCATTGAAGAGCTATTGTAGCACAAATTGCTGAAGAAGTTAAGGCTGGCTATGATAGAAAGGCGTCAGAACACAAAGTGCATCGCGGCTGGCTGTGTATTCGCAGATCGGTCAGAGTGCCAATGCTGAACACTGTCCACTGCCGAAAGCGCCTACAATGGGCTCGAGAGCACTAGTACTCGACCATAGAGCAATGGAAGAAGGTGACCTGCTCTGATAAATCACGTTTTCTAATACATCATGTGGACAGTCATTTACCCGGGGAAAATAAGGTACCAGGATGTATTATGGGTAGAAGGCAAGCCTGGAGAGGCAGTGTAATGCTTTGGGCAATGTTCTGCTGGGAAACCTTGGGTTCTAGCATTCATTTGACAATCATGACATGCACCACCTACTTAAACCTTGTTGCAGACCAAGTATACCCCTTGATAGCAACGGTATTCCCTGATGGCAGTGGCCTGTTCCAGCAGGATAATGTACCCTGCTACAGTGCAAAAATTATTCAGGAATGGTTTGAGGAACATGACAAAGAGTTCAAGGTGTTGCCTTGGCCTCCAAATTCCCCAGATATCAATCTGACTGGGCATCTGTGGGATGTGCTTAAAAAAACAAGTCAGAGCCATGATTGCCCCACCTCACAACTTACAAGACTTAAAAAAACTACTGCTAATGTCTTGGTTCCAGATACCACAGGACACCCTCAGAGGTCCCGTGGAGTCCATGCCTTGACGGGTCAGAGCTGTTTTGGCAGCATGAGGGGGACCTAGACAATATTAGGCAGGTGGTTTTAATGTTGTGACTGATCACTTTGTGTGTATGTATGTATATATATATATATATATATATATATATATATATATATATATATATTACATTATAAACAAACTGAAACATGTCTATAGAAGGTGGGACCACTTTTTCAAAAAATACTAAATTCTGTCTGCCCTATTTTTGCTTTGCCCTAGTTACATAATTATATCTCATTACATTGTGCTGAAAATGAAGCAACATGTTTGTCAATTGTTATGATATTATAACTTTGCACCTTTAAATGCAAAGCAAATCTTTTATCTCTTAAACATAGTAATTTTACTGTTAAGACTGTGGTGACAGTACACTAATGGATAGATTTGCAGAAGTCACAAGTGAATATAAAAGGTGTAATTAGAATGAGAAATATGTTGCTGTGTCTGTATATGAATATTTCTGACCATTAACCAATAAATGTCCCATCAGCTGAAGTGATAATGTCCCTTCCATATACTGCGATTGTCTCCCTTTCCCTGTGTGGGGCTCACTGTCTGGATGATGCGGAAATGGAAGAAAAAACTAGTGAAACTGGATAATGCTTCACCTGAATTGTTTTTACAGCTGTGTTAACATTTAGCTTGTGACTGCTGTTAAACAAGTGAAAGGACTCTCACACGTCATGTTTTTTTATTTGCACACAAAGTGGTATTGTAAAACAAGTCCCATAGTTTCCAAAGATTATTCCAAGTATTTACAGTATCAGGGTAGATTGGAAGAAGTCTGTACTATTTTCTGTTAGTTTATGTTCAAATACAATGTAATTATATAGCTTCTAGCTAGCTAGGCACAGTAGAATCCAATGGTGCCTCTCCAGTGTATACCCAGGGCCGCCAAGAGGATTTTGGGGCCCCGGTACAGAAATTTTGCCACCTCCCTCCATAGACGAGTAATATGGTGGTTGCATGCCACTACAAGGGTGTGACCACATAATGTTGGGTTCAGCCCTTGTGTATACTCTATTGTCACTTAAATGCCGGAGAGACAGCATATTGCTTAAGTAACCTATATCTACATTGCTTGTACTACCTCCATGCACGGCAGAAGTTTGTGGCACCCTATAAATAAACACTAATAATAATAATAATAAAAAGGCATGCGTGTGACTAGTTACATACATCGTATTTAGACATCAAGTTGTTGTGGTGAGACCGAGGGCACAAACCCCAGGCCACCCTATGTCAGGTCTAAGATCCTCTCAAGCCGGGGCAGTGTAGTGATTGGTGTCTGGTTCCTCCGGGACCAGTCACCTTTGTCCTCCCCCTATATGTGGCCTCCTCCTATCCTATGAGACAGAAGTCACGTGGGATGCGTACCACATGACAAGTGCCGGCCCATGTGACCAGAGCAGCACCAGAGGCAGACAGAAGAGTCTCCCACACAGCGTAGAGGGAACAAGGTAAGTGTGAGGGTGGGTATGTTAATATAATGTGTGAGGGAAAGGAGGGGGTACGTTAATATAATGTGTGATGGAAGGGGGGATATTTTACTATAATGTGTGAGGGAAGGGAGGGTGGGTCTTAATATAATGTAGGTGGGAAGAAGGCTATTAATTTAATGAACTATAGATGGGGGATAATTATTTAATGGATGCTATTTTATTTATGGGATGATAGTAGGGCAATTTAATTTATTGGTGTGGCAACTTAATTTAAGAAGGAGTAAGGGCTGAGTTTGGGGAGGAGAGCTATTTATTAAATGTGAATATGAATTATTTAATGTCGGGATGGTTGTGGGAAATGGTTATATTTATTAGACGTAAATGGTATTAATTTATTGCTGGGGCTGTGTGGAGGGAGGGCAATAGGTTTAATTATTAAATGTATATGCTATTAATTTAATGTCAGGGCTGGTTGGAGGGAAATAGATCTATTTATCAAATGGAAATTTCTAAATTTCATGTACCCATTTTTTTCCCAAATAGGGCCCCCAACATTCGGGATCCAGACAAGCAGCAATTGAGCTAAAGACACCAGCAGCCACAGGTGGTGAAAGTGACAAGAACAGGTAGGAGAGAGCAGGACAATCTGCCAACTGTCCTGAATCTGATGGGACAGTCCTGAATTTGGGTGACTGTGTCGCTTAGTCGGGATTTAGGTTGACTGCAAGGACAGTTGGGAGGTATGTCCCGCCTCACATTGTACTGCTTGTAAAGGCAGAACTGTGTGCACCTAACAGTAGTGCACACAGTATTGCCTGCGTATTTGTCTAAAATGATAACCATGTTACACCACAGGGGCCCACCAGTCTTGGTGCCCCGGGCCCCGTGAGCTTTTATCCAGCTCTAGTTAGTGGGAGGGAGCTGATAGCTGCTCCCAGTCCCGGGATAGGACAGCAGATCATGCCGAAGAGCTCAAAGTCTACAAGATTTGATTCTCGTGAGATTCCCTGCTCTGATGGATGTCAGCAGCACCAGAAGCATAGATAAGTATAGTAGGCTGGAGGTGTCATAATGTGCTTTGGGGATGTGGTGCGATGTGGCTGGGGAGGGCATGACGGATGTAATGTTTTATTATAATGTATATATCAACGGCCCATGTTGACCACGCCCCCAACACAATGCGGTCATGCCCTTTTTGGCACACAGTTTCTTTCCTACTCATCTATGGAGGGGGGGGGGGGGGGGGCAAAAAGTTCACTGTACCTGGGCCCCAAATTTCTCCTGGTGGCCCAGTACATACCATTGGGCAGCACGGTGGCTAAGTGGTTAGCACTTCTGCCTCACAACACTGGGGTCATGAGTTCAATTCCCGACCATGACCTTATCTGTGTGGAGTTTGTATGTTCTCCCTGTGTTTGCCTGGGTTTCCTCCGGGTGCTCCGGTTTCCTTCCACACTCCAAAAACATACTAGTAGGTTAATTGGTTGCTCTCAATATTGACCCTAGTCTCTCTCTGTCTGTCTGTATGTGTATGTTAGGGAATTTAGACTGTAAGCTCCAATGGGGCTGATGTGAATGAGTTCTCTGTACAGCGCTGTGGAATCAGTGGCGCTATATAATAAATGGTGATGATGATGATGATGGTCTGATACTGGTGCACCCTATGCTACAGATAGAGAGTCAAGCTGCGCGGAATATATTTGTATCTCATGGGACACTGTATAACAGCCTTTGTTTCCATAGTGAACACGTTGGTGATACCAGAAGAAGGCCAGCGCAGGGCAGGTAACATAGGCAGCAAGCGGCTGATCCACAGAAGACTATAGTAACATACCCCATGTAGCTCTCCAGCTGCTATGGAACTAGACATCTTAGTATACCTGCCAGCATATTGTGGGACATGATGGTACTTGTAGTTCCACATAAATTGGACAGACGTAAGGGGACTGTTTTTCAAGCATACTTTTATTTGACTGCAGCAGGCTTTCATAGAGTCTCTGATTATGATACAATGAGCTTTGCAAAAAGTACTGTAATTATAATTATTATTATTATTATTATTATCTAGAACAGAGGTGGGCCTGTCTGCTTTAAATGCCAGGGCTGATTTTTTAATCCCAGTCCGGCCCTGGTAAAGAATGTACTTCTTCTGCAAAACAGAAAGTCTGGTGTTCGGAGAAAAAGTCGTCATCCATCAGAACACGGACTCCGATACAGTTCTAACAAACTTATAAAACATATTTATATTTGTTTGTGTGTCTACATTTAAAATATGATTACACATTGTGAGGTTTTTATTTTTTAGCACCATATTTACATTTTACTCTGGTTTTTTGGTCTATTTTTCAGGATATTCTTGGTTACCACACTACATAACCAACCAGGTTATTACAACTGTAAAAAGATCATCTCTTCAGAAAAGAAAGGTACTTGCATGTGACCGAAGTGAAAGTGCTCATTCATGTCAAATGTTACACTTCAATAGGACAGTTTCTGCTTTGATTTTAGTTATAGAATTTAGTTGTAAATTACTGATTTTATGATGGAAAGTATTAAGGTACCTGCTAGCTTAAAAAAAAAGTTTGAGTATTTGTTGAAAGATTTCCTTTAAAGGATACCATTATGTATGTATACATCCAGTGACACCACACTGTTACAAACCATAAAGGCAAATATATGTACTGTTACAAGCAAAGAGCTAGGTGGCCGTGTAATATGTGTGCTACATATTAAATAATAACATGTAATAATAAAATAGCAATGCATTTATATTTGGTGTTTTTAAGATTCAAAATATTCAATAACGCATATTAGGAAAACAATTTGGCAAACTGAAAAAGCATGATTTAAACATGAAGGGCCTGATTCATTAAGTAAAGTAAGGCAAAAAAATAAGTATATTTGCATCTTGGTAAAACCATGTTGCATTGAAGGGGGAGGTAAACTTAAAATGTGGGGACAGATGTATACTTGTTTCTGGCGCAACCTGTGATGGAGATAAAGTGGGGAGTAGGAGGGGGGGGGGAAAGCGAGACAGTATACACAGTAACAGCCGATCTGATAGTGCTGCTAGGTGGGAAATGTTTAAAGCTTGTTTTGCAGTTTTGGTCTATAGCTCTTTTGCTCTGTTTATAGCTCTAGTGCCGTGTATACTGTGTTGGTGGTAGTGGTTCTCTGAGTCTATAGCTCTAAGGAATGGCCCGGGCAGGAGGGTTGTGCTGCTGTAGCGCCCCCTGCGGGGAAACAGGACAGACGCAACCCTAAAGAACTTACCTTGTAAACGATGGTCACCTCCAGTCCGCCTCCAATATCCCAGCTGCGATCCGATCCCAGCAGATCCGCAGCCGCAACCCTTGTCACCTCCAACCACGTCCCTCTAAGAAAGAAACAGAGATTACGGCCGTGCCTACCAGGTAAGGGCTGTCCGAGAATACGGCAACGAACCAGAACACTCTCAGTCCAAGCTCCCTTGCCGGCTCCTCACTTGCTCTTGCCAAGGCACGGGGGACTACAGGCACTTGAGACCAGGAATGGTCCCGCCTCAAGTACCTCGCACACCTGCCGGTGAGGGCCTAACCGAAAGGGGGAATCAAGCGTGATACTCACCGGGACACTCCCGCTTCCGATCCTGTTCTCCTGCACCTTCCCGACACCTGCAGACGACAAGGAACACACAGCCTCCCTCTACACTCTCAGTGAGGCTAAGATGGCACCCACAAACTTAAACTGACTACAACAGCGACCCGACCCTAACAACGTTCTAATGGTCGGCAACGCAACTACTTCAAACAACTATGTCTACCTAGGTGTGGTGCACTAACGGAACTGCTTACTTACCACTACGGGGAACACCAGCCGGTGTTCACGGACTAAACCGGAGGGCAGTTCCTAACCCCCTCACCCAGGTCATACCAAGAAGCTGCCTTCTTGCTATGGGGTCACCCACGGATCCTAAGGACCGGCTGCACGAGGCCCGACTGAGGCTCACTGGAACAGCACGCTAACCCGCGTACAGACTGCCGCCCGGAACAGCCGATCGAAACTGAACCGCCCGACTGCCTGCACCCGGGTATCGAACACGTGTCCCACTCCGGAACCGCCAGGTAACCTGCACGGAACTGAGAACTAGGACTCTCAACCTGAACCAGGGGACGCCCCCTGGAACTGCGTTGAGCTGTCCTGCACTGCCACTGACTCACTCAGTCACCCCCTCTGGAAACCAGTGCGACCCCAGGGACCTAAGGGACGGGAAAACTACGTGTGTTCTTCCCTGACTATGTGTACACTGGTAACTACACTTGTCCCCACAGCACGGGTTAGCACAGAAAAACACAGGAACAAGAGCCTACCTTTAATGTGGGCCTGACGTCTTGCCCCTGGACACAATTATGTAGCAAACCCCAAAATACCGTAATACAAACAATACTCGCCGCACAGACAGAATAAATACAGTATACAGTACTTTACACGCTACTCACCCGAGCACACCGCTGCTAGCCAACCAGCCGACTGCTACAGCACCACAGGAGCCTCCGCTCTACTGTACCTCCTAACTCAGTGTGCTCACCTCACACAGGACCGCGTCTATACTCACGAGGCTCTCACGCCTCTACCACACCACCAGGGCCGTCTGCCCTTCACACCATGTGCCTTGTGCACAGCGGCCTACAGAGCCTTGTGTTCTGACTATGGGCCTCAGCCCCCTCTCTAACTCAGGGCTCTGAGCCCACTAACTAGGGCCTTGTGCCCTACTACCTGGGGCTCTAGCCCCCGCTTACTGAGGCCTGTGGCCTCCCTAACTAGCTGAGGGCCTTGTGCCCTTGTACCTGGGGCTCTAGCCTCCCCTCACTAACTACTAACAGGGGCTTGTCCCCTTTATCAACAATATTGTGGCTTACTGGCCCACTAACTCATAGGGGCCTAGTGCCCAAGTCCCTGGGCCTTGTGCCCCTAATTTACTGTCCCCACGGGCCTTGTGCCCGACCATGGCCACGGGCCTAGTGCCCGACTTAACGTTGAGGCTACTTACCTGCTCTGCGCAGGAATCTCAACTTGCCACGCCGTCTCTGCCTTCTTTCTTCGGGTCTTCCAGACCCTCCAGCCGGCGGTGCCTTTTCTCCTGTTCGGCGCGGGTCTTCTGCCTTCTCTGGAGGTGGGGGCGCTCTCAGCCCTTACAAGGGCTCCCCGCTGACGATCTCCACTCCACCGGCTTCTTGTCTTCTTCCACTCTGGACATCCCACGACGTCCTTCTCTCTCCGCCGCCGGACTCTTTCTGGCAAAATGGGGCCACCCGGCGACTTATATAGTCGCCGGCGTGACGTCATCAGCCGGCGCGAGCGCTGATTGGCTCCCGTTGGCGCCAATCTTTTAAATGGCCGGGCGCGAGCCGCGATTGGCTCGCGTATCCGGCCGCTGATTGGCCAGCGGGGAAAGATGAGCCCTGATTGGCTCATCCTTCCTCCGCTGCCAGAACCTGGAAGGAAGAGGTTATACTTACCGCCACTGGAGCGCTGGACGGGTAAGTTCTTCTCCTCTTCTTTCATCAACCTCTTGCTGGGCACCGGAGCTGGAGACATCTTCTGTCCCTCCAGGGACGCGGCGATGGCGGGCATCTTCGCCCGCTTCTCGGGCACAGGAGCTGGGGACATCCTTAAACTGCCCTGTTTATAGCTCAGTGTTTATAGCTCGCAGTTAGAACTGCTAGTTCTTAGGGGCTTGTTGTTTGTGGCTTCAAGTTGTTAAACTCTCAGATGTTTATCAGAGTATGTTGATAGAATGTTTATAGCTCAGAGTGTTTAGCTCTCCGTTAAGAGGGGATGGTGTATAATGTGGAGTGTATATCTGTAGTATGTGTGTAGTGTGTATGAGTTCTGTAGTTTGTGCTAGTGGGGGATTATGTGCTAATTTAACTATGGGTATAAGTAAAAAGGCTATGTGTTTGGATGTAGGTAATGCGTATGGGTCTGGGTATGCTGATATACGTGGAAGCGGGTGTGGCTATTATTGCTCTTTTGCTCTTAGAAGAGCAGTTTGGGCTTGTACTTGTATGGTGGCTGCTCTAGGCAAGATACCGTTGGTGGCGGGTGGCTGCTGGTTTGTGAGGTTGATTTTAGCGCTGGACGAGCGGGCGGGGTGGCAGTGGCCGAGCGGCTATCTCCCGTTACCTTTGGAGCGCATATGCATTCCAAATCCCTCACTTCCGGTTTCTGGTGGAACGCACAGGCGCCTGTGCGTTCCACTGCAGAGTTAGGCTCTCCGCTTGTATGACTCTTGCTTGTCAGAGTGTGTGACACCTAACGTCGGACGGCTCGTTGTTCGGGGTTGCTTCTCCGCGTTCAGGTCTCAGAGGTGTGCTTGTGGTGGTCTTGTGGGGTGGTTAACCAACGCGTTTCGTCCGGAGACTTTGTCAGGGATGTGGCTGGTCTGCTGGTAAGATGGTCTTTTTATCCTGTTCTATCAGTGTAGAATCCAATGGGATGAAGTGGTGGGAGGGGGAAGGGGAGGCGGGGTTATGACGGGATCTATGTATATTGACTATATTCTTTTATTAATGATAATAGATTGGCGATTGTATGGGGGGATATTAAGGAGGTGGTAGTTACCAAGTAAAAATAGGTAATATACTATAATTAATGGCGTTGTTTGCGGGGGGGGGGGCTATTTAGGGGTGGTATGGCTAGATTGGGGAGATAGTGGGATTTTTCAGTGGTATAATGGCATAGCTAGGGACCTGTTGATTGGTGGCGCGCCGGGGCAAGTAATCGGGAAGGGAATAGGTATAAGACCCCGTGCATAAAACGAGGATGTAGTGACTGGTGCATTTTAAAATACTTGTTAGGTAGTGATCGCTAGTAGATTTTATGGATATTTGCTGTGAGGAATGTCTATATGGCTATTCTTTTTGTATGACTATGGGAGTAAAAATATATATATATGGGAGAGGGGGGGTTTATAGGAATCAGGGTGGCGTGCGGGAGGAGGCCGAGAGACAGCTCAACGAGTCCCATAAGTCTGTGAACTTCGTGTCAACCTTGCTGCAGATTACAATGTCTGAGCAACTGGATCTACCTGTAAGACAAGCAGGTGTTATTTATTTAAAGAGTAAGATCTACCTGTAAGACGGGGATTGAGAGGGGTCTAGAATTGAGAGTATTGCCTTGAACGGGATGAATCATGAATAAGAAAACATAAATGGAATTATCGGAATAAGTTATGGGGTTAAATTTATTGGGTGGGATAGTGTTAACGGGAGGGGGATTTTTGTTATTGCTCTGGTTGTAAGTGAGGTGGAATAGTGGGCAAGAGGATTTTTTGGGTTAGTTTTAATAAGCTGTTGGATGTTTTGCAGATAAGGAAGTATTTAATTACTTTTTGGTCAATTTAATTTAATCCTAAACATAAGTATCTTAAATCTAATCTAATATACTAACTTTCTTGCTGTGTTATGGATGAATTTATATTAGGAAGTTTGGTTTACTTATAATGGGGGGAGGTGGAGATAGGGGGGGGGGGCACGGAAGAGGTGTGGGGATAAGTAGGGCGTTATTAATGAAGTGTGTTGTGAGTAATTAATGGGGGATTAGGAAATGGGGGGGGGGGGGGAGGTAAGGGGAGTGATTACTTAATGGGATAGTAATGATTGATCCAAAATGATTAAGGGGTCAAGTTAATATGGTGGGTAAGGGTTAGGTGGAGGGGGATTTTGGTAACACTTAGGCTGCCAGTGAGGTTGAGTTGTGGGCAGGAGGAAATTGGTAGTTTTAATATCCCTATTGGATGTTTTATTTATATTTCCATTTTTCATTAATAATTGGTCCAAGTTATTTATTTCTTATTATTGCTTTTAAATTAAAATTTTTAAATTACTAGTAAGCCTATGTTGTTATGTATAAATTGATATAGGGGGTGGTAATTTATATAAGGGGGAAGTGGAGGGGGAATTGGGGGGGAGGAAAGATGGCCTTTTGTGTGGTGGGGGGGTAAAATTGGGCGTATTGAATAGATTATATTGTGGGTATGTTTCAGGGGGATTTAGAAACTGGGGAGAGGGGGGAGGGAAAGGGAGTGTATACTTACAGAAACATTCCCAGGTCGAAGTCAATGTTGAGGCCTTTCGGTGTGAGTGTTCCTAGTTTGTGGATACATTTGGCTTCTTCCTGTGAGATAAGTTTAAGGTACAGTCAGGTCCATAAATATTGGGACATCTCATATTTTGGGCTCTATACACCACCACAATGGATTTGAAATGAAACTAACAAGATGTGCTTTAACTGCAGACTGTCAGCTTTAATTTGAGGGTATTTACATCCAAATCAGGTGAATGGTGTAGGAATTACAACAGTTTCTATATGTGCCTCCCACTTTTTAAGGGACCAAAAGTAATGGGACAATCGACTCCAAAGCTATTTCATGGATATGTGTGGGCTATTCCCTCGTTATTTTATCATCAATTAAGCAGGTAAAAGGTTTGGAGTTGATACTAGGTGTGACATTTGGAATCTGTTGCTGTCGACTCTCAATATGAGATCCAAAGAGCTGTCACTATCAGTGAAGCAAGCCATCATTAGGCTGAAAAATCAAAACAAACCCATCAGAGAGATAGCAAAAACATTAGGTGTGGCCAAATCAACTGTTTGGAACATTCTTAAAAAGAAAGAATGCACCGGAGAGCTCAGTAACACAAAAAGACCCGGAAGACCACAGAAAACAACTGTGGTGGATGACAGAAGAATTTTTTCCCTGGTGAAGAAAAACCCCTTCACAACAGTTGGCCAAATCAAGAACACTCTCCAGGAGGTAGGTGTATATGTGTCAAAGTCAACAATCAAGAGAAGACTTCACAAGAGTGAATATAGAGGGTTCACCACAATATGTAAACCATTTGTGAGCCACAAAAACAGGAAGACCAGATTAGAGTTTGGCAAACAACATCTAAAAAAGCCATTACAGTTCTGGAACAACATCCTATGAACAGATGAGACAAAGATCAACTTGTACCAGAGTGATGGGAAGAGAAGAGTATGGAGAAGGAAAGGAACTGCTCATGATCCAAAACATACCACCTCATCAGTGAAGCATGGTGGTGGTAGTGTCATGGCGTGGGCATGTATGGCTGCCAATGGAACTGGTTCCCTTGTATTTATTGATGATGTGACTGCTGACAAAAGCAGCAGGATGAATTCTGAAGTGTTATGGGCAATATTATCTGCTCATATTCAGTCATGCTTTAGAACTCATTGGACGGCGCTTCACAGTGTAGATGGACAATGACCCAAAGCATACTGCAAAAGCAACCAAAGAGTTTTTTAAGGCTAACAAGTGGAATGTTATGCAATGGCTAAGTCAATCACCTGACCTGAATCCGATTGAGCATGCGTTTCACTTGATGAAGACAAAATTGAAGGGAAAATGCCCCAAGAACAAGCAGGAACTGAAGACATTTGCAGTAGAGGCCTGGCAGAGCATCACCAGGGATGAAACCCAGCGTCTGGTGATGTCTGTGCGATCCAGACTGCAGGCTGTAATTGACTGCAAAGGATTTTCAACAAAGTATTAAAAAGTGAAAGTTTGATGTAGGATTGTTTAGTTTGTCCCATTACTTTTGGTCCCTTAAAAAGTGGGAGGCACATATAGAAACCGTTGTAATTCCTACACCGTTCACCTGATTTGGATGTAAATTCCCTCAAATTAAAGCTGAAAGTCTGCAGTTAAAACACATCTTGTTTATTTCATTTCAAATCCATTGTGGTGGTGTATAGAGCCCAAAATATGAGAATTGTGTCGATGTCCTAATATTTATGGACCTGACTGTATGTCCTAGACCAACTTTAAATTTCAGTGTACAAATAAAGCTATCAAGTGTTTGTGTGCTACGTGAAAAAAACAGACAGTATTTGACTTATGTGCAAAATAATAAACTAATTTGCACCCCTTGCATTGTAACATGGTTTTGTCCAGGGAAAAACTCACTCCTTTTTTTAAGGTTTTGTGAGCTCATATAATATTCTCTACACTAGTGATGATTTCTTGGTAGTCATGTATTAATAATAATCACACTTGTGAACTGTTTTCCTGGCTCTAAATCATCATAAAATATTGTGTACTTTTGTGCCTATAGTATTCTGGCAAGGATGTCATGGTAATATCAAAGCATTGTGCCAATGGATCTTATAAACTTGTTCTCGAGTCCCATTCATCTCCTTACATTGGACATAGTTATCACATCATAGGGTTCTCATTTTGAATTGAAAACCAGTACAAGGTTTCGCCAATGGCATAAAGTTTTTTCAATCCATACAGTCCATCTTTGGAGTTCCAAATACAGATAAATAGTGATCCCCGGTGGTTGAAGTGGAAATTGAGAAGTGGTGGTATGGGAATTGAGAATCGGCGGTATGGGAATTGAGAAGCGGCGGTATGGGAATTGAGAAGTGGCGGTATGGGAATTGAGAAGCGGCGGTATGGGAATTGAGAAGCGGCGGTATGGGAATTGAGAAGTGGCGGTATGGGAATTGAGAAGCGGTGGTATGGGAATTGAGAAGTGGCGGTATGGGAATTGAGAAGTGGCGGTATGGGAATTGAGAAGCGGTGGTATGGGAATTGAGAAGTGGCGGTATGGTAATTGAGAAGTTGCGGTATGGGAATTAATAAGCGGCAGTATGAGAACTGAGAAGTGGCAGTATGGGAATTGAGAAGTGGCGGTATGGGAATTTAGAAATGGAGGTATGAGAACTGAGAAGTGGCAGTATGGGAATTGAGAAGTGGCGGTATGGGAATTGATAAGCGGCGGTATGAGAACTGAGAAGTGGCAGTAAGGGAATTGAGAAGTGGCGGTATGGGAATTTAGAAATGGAGGTATGAGAACTGAGAAATGGCGGTATGGAAATTGAGAAGTGGCGGTATGGGAATTGAGAAGTGGCGGTATGGGAATTTAGAAATGGAGGCATGAAAAACGTAATGGGAATGTAAGTGACTGGAATGTGATAGTTTTACAGTGAAGGCAGTAGGAGAAGTGACGGTATGGTATACCACCGTATACACCACCCACCTCCACCGCTGGTGATACTATTTATACAATTTATGTATATTCCAGTTAAACCAGTTTTTTTTTTTAAAAAAAAATAACATATCGATCTAAATATATTTGGAAATAAAAACCGAGACTGTCCTGGGCAAAAGACACACATAATACATAGTATTATACGGCAGTTATCTTCCAACATTCCTGAATAGAAATATTAGGGCAAACTTGTCATGTCATTGTGCCAAACCTGCTATGCCCCCAATCCACCCAACAATATCACAATTACACCTGCCCCATACTCCAGTTCAAGAGAACACATCTCTGGCCTGCAGGAAATCAGGATTTTCCCATTAAAAATTAAATACTTTTTATATGCTGTGTTGGAGGTCATAGACTGGTAAAACCCTTTTATGAACAATGTATTGTGATATTCAATAATGAAAAATATTATTTGTCTCTTTTTCACTCCTCTATCTAGTGTATTTTCTATTCTTCTATATTGACTTACATATTTTTAAAAGGGAACTAAAGGTAACTAAATCTATCTTTATTATGTTTTAGTGGAGTATTGTCTTACCGTTCATTGTGTGTCAGCTCTGTTGACTCCAAAACCACTTATAATATTTCTGTGAAAGTTCACCCCAATATCAAAAATACACTATATATATTCTTTAGAACTAGTACTGGCAAACTTGCTTCTGAATGACACCGAATTAGTTGTAGATAAGGATGAAGGGCTGTGTTCTAAATGTATTACTAAAAACAACTACAAGCCCTTTCTTCTTGTATAATCAAATATTTACAGAAATCTGCCAGATATCTACTAATTACCCAGATCATGCAAAAGGAGTAGGCTGATAAAATGTGCTTACATTAGTCCCAAACATAGTTGATTCCCTCAATGTATGTCAATGTATGAGTTATAGGTTGCTTCCATATTTCTGAATACATTTGCCCCAATATCCAACATTGTTGAGTAAATACACTTTCCTCTAGTACCAAGCTATAGTAATGAGGCTTTTTTAATGTAATTTACATTATGCAAATGTGGTAATCACAACAGATTATTACACTTGAATTGGAATTATATAGAGTACAGAAATCATCCCATAGAACTGTATTGATAAGCCACTTACCACCTTTAGAGAGGTGGTTCTTACCTAAAGTGTTACTGTTAGTGTTTTCATATTTGCATTTAGTTTCACTTAAAATAAATGTTGGATTTTGCAGTTGACATGCAGCCCAAAAGGACACAGAGTGGACAGCATAGCCAGGTACAGTATGATAGAGCAAATACATGTCACAACCGTTCAGTCATTTTATGTTTCAGGATGCACAACATGGAATTTCTGATTTTTCAAGACAATGTTCATGCTTTTGTTATGCACGTTTTGTCGCTATCCAATAACGATTGTCGAATCTCGATTTGTGTTTGCAAAGCACAAAGTGATTTATTATCCAAAAGAATCAGAATAATGATGCAAAATAAAACAAGTACAGCCGTTACTTATCACAGGCGCTCTGGATCTAGTGAACAGTCATTCAGGTCTGAAGGCTGTGGTCAAGAAGACTGGTCACTAGGTCCAGAGCCCCTGCTTATATGCAGTCAGAAATACAGTGAAACAATACAGATGACGTTGCTTGCTTCTATTGGTCCAGGCTTCAGGAAGGTCCAGTGTACTGCAGGTCATAGGCCAGTTCAAACCAAAATATCCAAAGGTGGGGGTCATCTCTCCAGGGGATGTGCTCCGACTTTCCCGCCAAGAATCCAGTTTCAACTAGTCTATTAGCATTTTACAGTTGGTATCACTTTACTCATTTATTCCCTAACATCACTAACTAGAGTATGCAATGTGCGATCTCTTCAGCGAATGAACCGGACAACTGCTGATGAATAGGGGATTAAAATGATACTAAACATGACACACTTCCTGCAACCTGAACCTTGAGTTTCACTAAGATGCATATAACTTATAATATTAAACATAAATACTGCTATATTTTGACATAAATAACTATGTGTTGTAACTACAATTAATGTGTACTAATTACAAATGTGTGTGCTTGTGTGAATGTGTGTCAAAGTGTAAAACCTGTTATTGCCACGTGTTGCGGCTTGATACGCCCTTCCATGCCGTAGCGTGCTCTACGCATAATTTCAGACAAAGACAACCAAGTTTGCTCGATACTAATTGAAATGACTTTATCCAATTTGCTGACTTCGACACTTTAAAAAAAAACTGCTTGCAGGCGCCAATTGATTACATTAAAGCTGTAGTGCCTGCAAAGGTAAGGTCTATTTATAAAAAAAAATCATTCTGGTTACCTGTAATAGAAGTGTCACGGGCACTAGGAGTCTTTACCCAGGGATCACCAGGTGATAGGCTTACCAGAGCAATATAGGTGGTAATATGGTACTCTGGTAGCAGGGTGATCACGGAACAGAAAATAGCAGATGATGAGATGCTCAGGAAAGTCTATGACTAGCAGCACTGGTAATATGGAGGTAATAATACACGAGGAACTGTATGGACAAAGGACACGTGAAGGTAGTCAGTGGTCTGCGGTAGCAAGTTGTACCACTGCTATAGTGAGGAGGAATGTCCAACAGAAACGAGGAGGTGATGAGAGTCAGCGGTCTGCGGATAGCAAGTTGTACCGCTGTCTGAGTGAAGGAATGGAATCCAAGTGGAGGTATCCGGGGAGTCAGTGGTCTGCGTTAGCAAGTTGTACCACTGCTATGTGAAAGGATACTGGAACAAGTGACACAGGGAACAGGGATCAGTGGTCTGCCTCTAGCAAGTTGTACCACTGAATATATATGTGAGGAGGAGCACGGGGAGAGACTGCAACACAGGAGATACACGGGCACCTTAAACTTGATCCACAATAATATGCACAATATATAAATGACTGAACAGCACTGCAATAATAGAAAGTCTCTTGAGGTAATCCGGCACAAGATAACACAGTCAATGATGGCAATAGACTCAGCGGATAGCAAACTCCAGAGGAGAACCAACACAGTCCAGCAAGATATGCAATACACCAGCACAGTCAATGAGAAGTATGCATACTGTGGTTCAGAAGCAGGCTGTCAGACAGGAGTGCAGAGATACCTGAACGGCAGGAGGCCGGCAGGATGCGAAGTCCCTGGATGGGTGAAGCGGTAGTCAAGTAGGTGCAGCGCACAGGTAGGTAGACCAGCAGGGAAACAAATACACAGGAATCAGTAGAGCGTGGAACTGGACTCCTGGAGGACCCTGGAGAATAGCGATGGTCTAGCTGAGAGGTAAGTAGTGAGACACGAATCCAATGCTGACAGGCGGGTAGCGACCAGCGGGAACACAGGAAAGCGTGGAGAGCGGATCAGCAGTTGATGGACGAGTAGAGCTGAGGAGTAGCAGCAGCAGGACTCTGCGGACACACGGAGGTAGCCAATAGCAACCGGCAGGTGCAGTAACGATGGGACACGGGAGAGCAGAGTTGAGCTGGAACTGATGATCATGGAGAGTAGCGGATAGCAATAGTAGTAGCAGTCTCGAGGAAACACGGGAGAGTTGAGATGAGCTGAAGACTGAAGCGCACAGAGGCAGCGGATGGGAATCAGCCAAACAGTCACGATGAAACACAGACGAGTTGCAGGTTGAAGACTGTAGTGCACGGAGGCAGCGGATAGGAATCAGCTAACAGTCACGATGAAACACAGACGAGTTGCAGGTTGAAGACTGTAGTGCACGGAGGCAGCGGATAGGAATCAGCTAACAGTCACGATGATATATGGTAGAGTTGAAGTGGCTTGAAGACTGTAGTGCACGGAGGCAGCGGATAGGAATCAGCTAACAGTCACGATGATACACAGGAGGGTAGAAGTGGTATGGGAACCACAGTAGTAGAAGTGGTTTGGAAACCACAGAGGTAGAAGTGGTTTGGAAACCACAGGAATCAGCAGCGCTGAATACACGAGGAAACACAGGAACACCTTCAGAGGCTCATGGGGAATGAGACTCCAAGATCAGGCAACGTGGTGTTGACCACAGGTGCTTAATATAGGGAGTGTTGCCTGATCTGCCAATTAAGTTAAAGGAACATACACTGAAGGGTTAGAAAGGGCTGCGCATGCGCAGACCCTCAGGATGGAGGACGGCCACGGTTCCTAAATGTCCGGGAAGAAGCACTCACAGTCCGGTGAGTGACAGTACCCCCCCCTTTTAAAGGTGGGCACAGAACGCCTGGAACCGGGCTTGTCCGGATTTTTGCAATAAAACTTCTTCAGAAGAGCTGGAGCAATAAGATCTTCAGCTTTGATCCATGAACGCTCTTCAGGACCAAAGCCCTTCCAATGAACGAGGAAACGGAGAGCTCCTCGCGAAAATTTTGCATCCAATACCTCAGTAATCTCGAAATCTTCCTCCTGATGAACTTGAACTGGCTGAGGTGCTGAGGGAGGAGTCGAGAAACGGTTGATGATGAGAGGTTTGAGCAAGGACACATGGAAGGCATTGGAAATCCGAAGATTCTTAGGAAGAAGAAGTTTAACACACACTGGATTGATTACTTGAATGATCCTATATGGACCAATAAAACGAGGGGCGAATTTCATAGATGGAACCTTCAAACGAATGTTTTTGGTAGATAACCAGACACGATCTCCAATTTTTAGTGGTGGAATAGCCCGCCTCTTCTTATCTGCGAAATACTTATATTTGTTAGATGTCTTCTTTAAACAGGTTTTGACCTGAGACCAGATATTTTTGAAGGTCTGACAAGCAGTCTCCACAGCAGAAACTTGGGTGGGAGGGAGGGCAGGAAATTCCGGAAAAGACGGATGGTGACCGTAGACCACAAAGAATGGAGTTTTGGATGATGACTCATGGTACATGTTGTTATGGGCGAATTCAGCCCAAGGAAGCAATTCTACCCAGTTGTCTTGATTGGCTGATGAGAACATCCTTATAAAGGTCTCGAGATCTTGATTGACTCGTTCAGTTTGTCCGTTAGATTGCGGATGGTAAGAAGATGAGAGTGCTAATCGTATGCCCAAGGTTTTACAAAGGGCCCGCCAGAATCTGGAAACGAATTGTACTCCTCTATCTGACACAATCTCAGACGGACATCCATGGATACGAAAGATTTCTTTAATGAAATGTTCAGCCAGAGTAGACGAGGAAGGCAAGCCAGACAGAGGGACAAAATGAGCCATCTTCGAAAATCTGTCTACCACTACCCAAATAGTATTATAATTCTTACTAGGTGGCAAATCAGTAACGAAATCCATACTAATATGGGTCCAAGGCTTGGACGGAATGGGTAGTGGTCGCAGCAACCCTGCTGGAGTTCTGCGGAAGGATTTGAACTGAGAACATAAATCACAGGAAGCAATAAACTCTTTGACGTCTCTCCTCATTGAAGGCCACCAGTAACTTCGAGAGAGAATCTCAAAGGTCTTGTGTTCACCGGCGTGTCCAGAAAAACGAGAGGCATGGAACCACGAAAGGATTTTCCTCCTCAGAGTAGGAGGCACGAGGGTCTTCCCAAATGGTAGCATTTTGGTGGATGAAGCAGCCAGCGAGATACATTTGGGGTCTAGAATAGCATGGTTGGGAACCTCTTCAACGTCAGAGGACGTCACAAAAGCTCGAGATAGAGCGTCAGCTTTTTTGTTCTTAGCAGCTGGTTTGAAGGTTATAATTAATTCAAAACGGGAAAAGAAAAGAGACCATCTTGCTTGACGAGGGTTCAAGCATTGGGCAGATTGTAGATATGACAGGTTCTTGTGATCCGTGAAGATCGTCACCGGATGGCGAGCTCCTTCCAATAAGTATCTCCACTCCTCTAATGCAGCTTTGATAGCCAGCAACTCCTTGTCCCCGATTGTATAATTTTTCTCTGCAGGCAGGAGACCCCGAGAGTAGAAGGCACAAGGATGGAATTTTTGTTGCTCCCAATGTTGGGAGAGAATGGCTCCTAAGCCCACATTAGAGGCATCTACTTCTAGGAAGAAGGGAAGTGTCACATCAGGCTGTCGAAGAATGGGGGCAGAGAAGGACTCTTTGAGAATTTGAAAGGCTTGGAGAGCCTCAGATGACCATTGCTTAGTATTAGCCCCTTTACGAGTCAGGGCCACAATAGGAGATGCAATGGATGAAAAGTCTTGAATGAAGCGTCTATAGTAATTGGCAAAACCTAAAAAACGCTGGATAGCACGAAGAGTAGTTGGCTGGGGCTAATGTAATACAGCATTCACCTTGTCTGGATCCATCTTCAGGCCAACTCCGGAAACTATATACCCCAAGAATGGAATCTGGGGCAACTCGAATGAACATTTTTCTAATTTACAGAACAATGAATTTTTCCGTAGTCTGGAGAGGACCTCTGCCACATGTTGGTGATGAGAAGGCAGGTCCTGTGAAAAGATCAATATGTCGTCCAGGTAGACAACGACACATACATATAATAAGTCCCGAAAGATCTCATTGATGAAGCCTTGGAAAACAGCGGGGGCATTACACAACCCGAAAGGCATTACTAGATATTCGTAATGCCCATCTCTGGTGTTGAACGCTGTCTTCCATTCGTCACCGGAACGGATTCTAATTAAATTGTAGGCACCACGAAGATCCAACTTAGTAAAGATCCGAGCTCCCTTGATGCGATCGAATAGCTCAGTGATCAGCGGAATGGGATACCGATTCTTGATAGTAATGGCGTTGAGTCCACGAAAATCTATGCAGGGGCGTAGTGATCCATCCTTCTTTTTAACGAAGAAGAACCCGGCTCCAGCGGGAGAGGTGGAAGGTCGAATAAACCCTCGCTGGAGATTCTCCTGTATGTACTCAGATGTGGCTTGAGTTTCAGGTAACGAGAGTGGATAGACCCGACCCCTGGGAGGAGTCTTGCCAGGTAGGTCGATCGGACAATACCAAGAACGATGAGGAGGAAGACGTTCAGACTGAGCTTTATCAAACACATCAGCAAATGAAGCATACTGAGGAGGGAGTCCCGGTGAGGAAGATGCGATGGAAGATTGCTGTACTTTAAGAGGAATAACTTGGGAAAGGCAACGATGATGACATTCAGCTCCCCAAGACGTAACTTGAGGAGTGCGCCAGTCAATCTGGGGAGAGTGACACTGAAGCCATGGAAGGCCTAAGACAATCGGACTTGTCGTAACTGGAAGAATTAAAAACGAAATTTCTTCATGGTGCAGCACACCAATCTGAAGTGTTACTGGAGACGTACTCTGGGTGATGAGACCATTGATGAGACGTGATCCATCTATAGTAGTCACAGTAATGGGTGTTTTTAAAGTAATTACTGGTAGAGACCATTGATTCACTAGGGATTTAGAAATGAAATTTCCTGCTGCTCCAGAATCAATCAATGCCTGTGACTCAAAGGATTTGGTAGCAAAGGAAATCGTAACATCAAAAGCGCAGACTTTTAATTTCATAGAAGATGGAGAGGACTCCAGGGACCCTAACTTCACCTCTCCAGAACTAGTTAGGGCCTGGCATTTCCCGATTTCTTAGGACAAGAGCTGAGCATATGTGTGGAATCAGCACAATAGATACAGAGTCTATTCTTTACTCTTCGTTTCCTCTCTTCTAAAGATAATTTGGAACGTCCTATCTCCATGGGAATCACAGAAGGTGAAGCTGGACGAAATTGAGGGGTTGAACGAAGAGGTGCTTTAACAGAAGTTGTTTTCTCAGATTCTCTTTCACGAAATCTCATGTCTACACGATGGCAAAGAGAGATCAAATCTTCTAGTGACGAAGGAAGCTCTTGGGTAGTCAGTGCATCTTTAAATTTATCGGAGAGCCCCTGCCAGAAGGCGGCAACTAATGCTTCAGTGTTCCACTGAAGTTCAGAGGCTAAGATCCTAAATTGAATGACGTACTGGCCTACTGTATGAGAACCTTGTCGTAAACGAAGAATGCTGGAAGCAGCGGAGGTCACACGACCTGGTTCATCGAACACACTTCGGAACGTAGAAATGAATTTGGCACTATCTTGTAGTATTGGATCGTTTCTCTCCCACAGAGGGGAGGCCCAAGCCAGAGCTTGTCCAGAAAACAATGAGATAAGATAGGCCACTCTGGAACGATGGGTAGAAAAATTTTGAGGTTGGAGCTCAAAATGAACTGAGCATTGGTTAAGGAAACCCCTACAAGTTTTGGGGTCTCCATCGTACTTTGACGGAGTAGGCAGGTGAAGCGTGGGAGCTGTAGACACCTGGGATGGCACTGGGGAAACGGAGGAAAGCACAGGAGCTTCAATATTAGCTGTAACAGTCTGTCCAGATGTTCCTTGGGAGGTTAACGATTGGTAACATTGAAGTAACAGCTGTTGGCGAGCATCCTGTTGCTCCACACGGCTGACCAGATGCTGCAGCATCTCCTTGGCTGTAGGTTCCGTATCTGGGTCTGTCATGGCCTGATCTTACTGTCACGGGCACTAGGAGTCTTTACCCAGGGATCACCAGGTGATAGGCTTACCAGAGCAATATAGGTGGTAATATGGTACTCTGGTAGCAGGGTGATCACGGAACAGAAAATAGCAGATGATGAGATGCTCAGGAAAGTCTATGACTAGCAGCACTGGTAATATGGAGGTAATAATACACGAGGAACTGTATGGACAAAGGACACGTGAAGGTAGTCAGTGGTCTGCGGTAGCAAGTTGTACCACTGCTATAGTGAGGAGGAATGTCCAACAGAAACGAGGAGGTGATGAGAGTCAGCGGTCTGCGGATAGCAAGTTGTACCGCTGTCTGAGTGAAGGAATGGAATCCAAGTGGAGGTATCCGGGGAGTCAGTGGTCTGCGTTAGCAAGTTGTACCACTGCTATGTGAAAGGATACTGGAACAAGTGACACAGGGAACAGGGATCAGTGGTCTGCCTCTAGCAAGTTGTACCACTGAATATATATGTGAGGAGGAGCACGGGGAGAGACTGCAACACAGGAGATACACGGGCACCTTAAACTTGATCCACAATAATATGCACAATATATAAATGACTGAACAGCACTGCAATAATAGAAAGTCTCTTGAGGTAATCCGGCACAAGATAACACAGTCAATGATGGCAATAGACTCAGCGGATAGCAAACTCCAGAGGAGAACCAACACAGTCCAGCAAGATATGCAATACACCAGCACAGTCAATGAAAAGTATGCATACCGTGGTTCAGAAGCAGGCTGTCAGACAGGAGTGCAGAGATACCTGAACGGCAGGAGGCCGGCAGGATGCGAAGTCCCTGGATGGGTGAAGCGGTAGTCAAGTAGGTGCAGCGCACAGGTAGGTAGACCAGCAGGGAAACAAATACACAGGAATCAGTAGAGCGTGGAACTGGACTCCTGGAGGACCCTGGAGAATAGCGATGGTCTAGCTGAGAGGTAAGTAGTGAGACACGAATCCAATGCTGACAGGCGGGTAGCGACCAGTGGGAACACAGGAAAGCGTGGAGAGCGGATCAGCAGTTGATGGACGAGTAGAGCTGAGGAGTAGCAGCAGCAGGACTCTGCGGACACACGGAGGTAGCCAATAGCAACCGGCAGGTGCAGTAACGATGGGACACGGGAGAGCAGAGTTGAGCTGGAACTGATGATCACGGAGAGTAGCGGATAGCAATAGTAGTAGCAGTCTCGAGGAAACATGGGAGAGTTGAGATGAGCTGAAGACTGAAGCGCACAGAGGCAGCGGATAGGAATCAGCCAAACAGTCACGATGAAACACAGACGAGTTGCAGGTTGAAGACTGTAGTGCACGGAGGCAGCGGATAGGAATCAGCTAACAGTCACGATGAAACACAGACGAGTTGCAGGTTGAAGACTGTAGTGCACGGAGGCAGCGGATAGGAATCAGCTAACAGTCACGATGATGCACAGGTGAGTAGATGTAGATTGAAGACTGTAGTGCACGGAGGCAGCGGATAGGAATCAGCTAACAGTCACAATGATATATGGTAGAGTTGAAGTGGCTTGAAGACTGTAGTGCACGGAGGCAGCGGATAGGAATCAGCTAACAGTCACGATGATACACAGGAGGGTAGAAGTGGTATGGGAACCACAGTAGTAGAAGTGGTTTGGAAACCACAGAGGTAGAAGTGGTTTGGAAACCACAGGAATCAGCAGCGCTGAATACACGAGGAAACACAGGAACACCTTCAGAGGCTCATGGGGAATGAGACTCCAAGATCAGGCAACGTGGTGTTGACCACAGGTGCTTAATATAGGGAGTGTTGCCTGATCTGCCAATTAAGTTAAAGGAACATACACTGAAGGGTTAGAAAGGGCTGCGCATGCGCAGACCCTCAGGATGGAGGACGGCCACAGTTCCTAAATGTCCGGGAAGAAGCACTCACAGTCCGGTGAGTGACAAGAAGATATGGAGTAGATTTACTAAAACTTCTAAAAAGGAAGAGTAAATGTGTTGCCCATAGCAATCAATCAGATTCTAGCTACCACTTTTCTTTTTTAGAAGTTTTAGTAAATCAACCCCATGGAGCTGTTCATGCTTCCTTAGGATTTTGATTCAAGCTGCTGTTAGTGAGTTGTAGTTTGCTAATTGTCATGAAATTACCATGGCAACCATAGTCATACAACATATGATAGAAATAGTCTTTGAAACATTCATAACCTAATGCCCCGGTGCCACCTCCTTCTTCTGCTATTATGTGACCACAGAGGAACTTGCTCGCTCAAAAATGTTGTTTGATCTTTTTTGAATAAATAATGGTACATCTGACAAATCTGTTTTTGGTTATTTGTCACATGCAATTAGATTTATTACATTTTTGGACCTTGTGAGGACTAAATGATAGCTATTTCCTAATATCAGGGGGTATACTTACTAAACTGCATGTTTGAAAAAGTTGAAATGTTGCCTATAGCAACCAATCAGATTCTAGATGTCATTTTGTAAAATGTGCTAAATAAATGCTACCTAGAATCTGATTGGTTGCTATAGGCAACATCTCCACTATTTCAAACCTGCAGTTTAGTAAATATACCCCCAGGACTTAATTTGTGCTGGAACATAGCTCTGACAACTCTTTTGACCCCATATTCTTTGAGGTTTGAAGATAATTTCTAAAGTGCCTTCTCTTCTTGTTTAATCATATTGCCCAGATGTATTTATACCTGATGTGCAGAAAAAAGAAATAGAGGAAAAAGCACTGGTACATCTATAACACTTTAATTAATATAAACAATTTATAGCCTAAATGGCAGAAGCATAAAATTACCAAAACTGACTAGCTTGCATATAGAATTGTATGTTAGTCCAATGGACTTATAAATAACACCACCAATAGACCGACAAAGTTAGAATGATTAATCTGGTGCACCAGAAAATTGACAGAATGGTCTGTAATACTTATATTGCTTAATGTCAGTGTGTGTCATATATAGAGACACACTGTGGTCCGGACCAATCTAGCTTAATCAAACATGCAGGTGGATACAAAACACAACCAGACTCCTATAAAAAATTGTATGCGCTCTAAACTTGAATAAACAATGATTATAACAAATTGTGGTATGATCTATGGTATCTCCTAAATAGAAGACACATTAAAATAGCCAGACATAAGCGTTTGTCCGTTGGAGACGCTAATGGGCCATATAAGGTATGCAGATTGGTTCCTTTAAATGTAGACCCTCTGACGAAGCCGAATACTCGGAGAAACGCGTCAGGATTGGCTGTTCCTTTACCAGCTGACTAGCTGACTGTTTAGGGACATATATCAGAAGCCAGATATCTCCCAATTACCATTATATAGCAAATAAAGCACACAAATGAGCTTACTACATTGCTCCCCTTGAGCAAACCCTTATCTCCAACATATTTAGACCTGTGTAACTGTATAGGTGGTTCCCTGCATATACGGTGTTCGAGGCAATTCCATTGAGACAAATATGCATAGTTGGAGGTCAGGTCCTTTTGAGACCCAAATACTGTCTAATATTAAAAATGTGGTTAGCCTTGGTTGGTAGCTGTCTTTTCAGCAGATTGATGCACTCCTTAAAGCCAACTCATTCAAAATAAAGAGGCACACTCATAGACTTATATTAGGACATTTAACAGCATGTGTTTCTGTTCTGTGGACCCATCCTCCAATATGGATGGACAGGTGTTAACGACAAATAAAAAGTCAAAGATGAGCCCTCCCACACAAGCACAGACTAAACAAACAATCAATGCAAATTACATAATAATATCTAAATATGTGGGAATCTGCACTACTCTCTATGCCAACAGAATAATCCTTAAAGTAATAAAGATAGCATATTACTTAAAAAGTTAACTTCTGCTACAATAATGTTTCAATTCCATGTGCTGAAATAAAAAGTAAAATTCAACCTAGGTCAGTTACCCACTAGCCTTAAGAATAACCCCCCCCCCCCCCCCCCCCCCCCACACACTTCTGATCGCAGGTACATGCAGATTTGGGTATGGGTAGGCTCTCTCCCTATACCAGGTTGCCTGCCTTAATATCAGGTATGACTAATATGATCTGATTTTCAAAGAAAAAGCTCCCTACAGTTTAATACATTAACAAACATTATTAGTCATTAATATTCAACTGCAGTATGTTTCAATAACTCCTAATGACACTAAAGTAGTAAACATAAATATATAACATCCAGAATACAATCAAACAGGTAGATGCTAAAGTTCTAGTGACTCCCATATATGAGTAAAGCAGGCAGGCTGTCCGAGAAGAAACTCCTAGTGGGATAATCAGTTTGTCATACAGCTGGTTTATTATACTGTGGTTTATTGTAGTTTAAAACTAAAGACATGAGACATTAGTTTTGTGCATTGTCCTATTGCTTTATTACTTTGGTGAAGGATTCCCTCCGTTGGTTTTTATCAGGGTGTATTACAATTTGTATTGCACTAAAATATTCACATTCTCCTACAAGTAGGATATGTACATGTCGCCTGGTTTTTGAATTTATAGTTTAAATGAATTGTGTGAGTGAGAGGACTCTGAGGCCGCCTTCATAAAACGTTGCTCTTTATTGTAATTGAAGCTCTTTTTTTTTTTTAAAAAAATTTTTTTTAAAACACAACAAAAATGTTTTTCTACAGCAAAGTGTACAATATGATGCAATATGATGCATACCAGTACAGTACATGATGAGATCTGACCTCCACAGAGCAAGGAATTCCCTGAGCACTGTGCCCTCGCCACCTCTTGTTTCAGTATTCCAAATGGCGTGTGTACTCCATACATACAAGGAACGCCCTCACCCCGCCCATCTCCTCCCATTGGCCAGTAATTTGTACTCCTCCACAAATGCTGCAAACTGCTACAGAGCTATTTGCTTTGGCAGGCAGAGAGCTGGGTGCTAGGTGCATCTTTGTGAATGGAGATGCACAGTGCCACCAAGAGGATTCTGCGCAATGCCTTCATTTTTCCTTTTCTGCCTGTCGTTCACCTGTAACAATACTATACCACCTAGATATAACTTTACACTTTAATTTTAATTTCATTAAAAATATAAGTCAGTTAAGTATTGCTTCTTTGAGGTCACCCAATACATTAACTAAGGATGTTTCCCAATGCACACGTTACATGGTGTTCTGATTGTTCCGATCCTTCAGGGATTTCTGCTCTGATAGTCAGTATTTATTGATGTATAGGAGTCAACAGTACTATCTACTGTCTTGGCCATAATCTGGATGATAAATATTTATGTTTGCTAGAGGTATTTATTTACACACATCTTTATGGTATTCTAATTTTCCCACTTCTCCCAGGAGTTTCTCCTTTGACTGTCTCTCTGGTTTGTTTAGGCATGAAAAAATACAAAACAAGTAGAGTGTTTTATTTTTTTTTGGTTTTTTTGTCTTACAGAATTTATACCAAATTTAAAATGAGTTCCCGAACTCATATACTATCCATTGCTATTTAAAATTACTGAAAGAAATTCAGCTATCAGTAAGATACTGCGTCTCCTATAAAATGTATATGTCTAATAATATAGCACCTGTGGTAATATAATGCTGCAAGAAACATTACATGGTCTGCTGCCTGTTTTCCTAGGTGCACATATTCCGTGATACAAATTCCAATATGGCCGCACAGGCTTGGCTTGGGCTTGCCAGTGACAAAGGTAAGAAGACTGTGTACAAGGAATGAAGGGAATAAAACATTGAAAAACTCCTATTTCAATAAAAATGCACAAAAGTAATGCATTGTGGTTTTTATCTAACACAAAATAAAATTTTCTCTATTATATATATCATAATATATAGTATAATATATGATTCTATGAAGAACATCCAAATTTAAAGTAGTTGGCTTGTTGGCCAAATGAAGAAGAAGACTATAGGGTAAATTTATCAAGATGTTGAAAAGTGGCATATAGCAACCAATCAGATCCGAGTTATCATTTATTTAGTACATTCTACAAAATAGTTGCTAGAATCTGATTGGTTGCCATAGGCAAACATCTCCACTTTTTCAAACCTGTCGGAAAATCGCAGCTTGATAACTTTACCCCAATATCTTTTCAAAACAGGAAAACGCTGTGATCACATCTATCAAGTATCAAAATTAGAATTATTCAAAATGGAGTTGTGTACAGGGATATACAATTAGCAAAATGGGAAAGGAAACACTCACTATGATGTAGAGCACATTGGTTAAATTAAATAAATATCATCACTTTAGGTATAGTGAAAACAACAAACAACTAATGGTGCAGGGTAAAAGTTACATTAAAACCTAGAGGACCGGGCCCAATGCTGAGTAGCATTGGAGGAAGGGAGGGGGATGTTTCCTTCTTTTATTTTAACATTGCTAATAGCGGTTCCCCTAAACTACATGTGATTTACGGATTTTGAAACTGCAGCTCATCGCCACGCATTGACAGCAGGATAATAAATCCAGTGTTTTGGAGGGCAAAATGACCGGTGATGCGCCGTGTATCTAACCCACCAGAACATTTTTTTTTAATATTAAATCTCCCTCTTAATGTTTGCGTGAATCCTCCTCAGTCACACAGATATAAGAACTACAGAGTAGTACCATGTCATTCAGTTCCTGTGAATATGTAATAAGACGCTGTGCACCGCAGATTGTGACAATAGTCACACATGACTTTCTCTGCAAGCACTACAGTGTATCCATTTTATAAGGCTACATTATATATATCTAATTTATTTTCCTGATAGCTTTTTCCTAAATTGATTTCAATGTGATTTACTAAATGTTGCATTGTCGATCTGGTCAACAATACAGACTGTGATGCTGTAAGAAACATGATAAAGTTTGTGAGTGAGAAACAAGACAAGAATGTGGATACTTACGAAACAAAGAACAAACTCTATCGGGTAAATATTTGGTACCTCTAAGACTCAAAGTAATTTGTATATTTACTTATCCTATTCTACAAAATCTGTCATAATATTTCATACAGAATTAAATATTTATTTTCATGTGATTCTGCTTTAAAATAAATAAAATAATGTTTGTTCCTATTATATAGGGTCAAATAACATAATAGTCCCATTTATGTGTGATGCATAGTCCTTGTGTTACAGCAAAGAAGATTAAGATTGCTACAAGATACAAAACAATGTATAGTATAAATGAGAAACCCCACTAAGTTTTGATGAGCATATATAAAATATATATATAGTTATACAGTGGCAAGTGGCAGAGGAACATTGCTTTATTGGGAGACCTCCCATCACTCAGCATTCCTGATGCTTTCTGTCTTCCATCTTTACAGCAGACCTGACACTAAACTTAGACAGAACACTAGGGGCCTGATTCAAGGCACGTATCTGCTGATTCAAGGCAGGTATCTGGTGATTCAAGGCACGTATCTGCTGATTCAAGGCAGGTATCTGCTGATTCAAGGCAGATATCTGCTGATTCAAGGCAGATATCTGCTGATTCAAGGCAGGTATTTGCTGATTCAAGGCACGTACCTGCTGATTCAAGGCAGGTATCTGCTGATTCAAGGCTGATTCAAGGCTCGTATCAGGCACACAATCACTCTGCTCTTACCCAGAACCAGGACATACGCCAGTATCTGCAGCCCTGTCTGCTCCATCTTAGAACGCAAAGGACACTTATTTCGGCCTAGGATTTCGGGGAGTGAGTGGGGCCGGGAAAGGGCGTTTTGCTGTAGTCAGTGTACAGTAGGGGCGTGCCAAACTTGAGCGTATCTAACCACATCCGAATCAAACTCTGAGCATTTCAAAGTTACTTGTTTTTATGCCGTATCTCTTGCTCCAGCTACAGGTCTAGTCTAAGTCCTGTGTACTGGTGATGACAGTCTTGTATGCATGCTGTAACATGTGTTTACAATTAGGAGCCACTGTAAAAATGTATTTTATATTCAGTAGACATTATCAGCATACTAATAAATGTATTTCATGAGTAAAAAAATTTTTTTTTTTGATTATTGTTTAATCATTAATGCCTTTATTTTTAACTGGTGGCGTTAATTACATATTCATTTATTTTTGTGTGTGTTCTTTTGCAAATGTATAATCCACATAGGCATTGAACATATCGTATCGTATAGTGTGCTGTGTAGTAGAGCACAGTAGACCTACACCCGAATTCCACGGTGCAGTATCTTCAGATCCATGCCTTGATGAATTCGGGCATGCACAAAGCCAAAATATATGTATTCTAAACAAAACGCAGGTTGCGCTCAGTATGTGTTCCTTCATGAATCAGGCCTTAGCTGTCTCTGTCATATAAAGTCTTTCACAAGGTGTCTGAGTGGGTTGAGGCACAACCCATAATTGCTCATTGCTAAAGGCTGTGACGCTCCCATTTCACCTTTCCTTCATCCTCTATCCACCTGCAAGTGATGTTTACATCATGTGACTGGGTCTATTATCATCAAGAATGTAATGGGTTATCTGTCATACTGTAGATACATATAAATAAGATATCAACAGAAATGTTCATTGCCAGTTTAAATATGATGCTGTCATACAGCAACTAAACACTATAGCACTTCTGCCTTACAGCACTGGGGTCATGAATTCAATTCCTGACCATGGCCTTATCTGTGGGGAGTTTGTATGTTCTCCCCGTGTTTGCGTGGGTTTCCTTTGGGTGCTCCGGTTTCCTCCCACACTCCAAAAACATACTGGTAGGTTAATTGGCTGCCATCTAAATTGACCCTAGACTGTGTGTCTGTCTGTGTCTTTCATGGTCTTTCTGTCTCTGTCTGTCTGTGTCTGTATGTGTGTTAGGTAATTTAGACTGTAATCCCCAATGGCAGGGACTGATGTAAATGAGTTCTCTGTACAGCGCTGCGGAATTAGTGGCACTATATAAATAAATGGTAATAATAATAATAATAATAATAATAATAATAATATGTGTAGTCCAGTGTCCTGCAGTTGCAGTGCTGTGATTCACTCATAAGAGGTGACATATTCCTCTCTCCAACAGGCAATTACGCAAAATATGAAACCTGAATTCATTACCTCAGCACAACATTGGTTAATGAAGGCCGGAACAGTAGGTAAACAATATTTGTATAATACACATATTATAAATGCAATGAAAGGAAGGCTCTGACCTCTGCATATGTGCTTACATTACCATAAATTAAAAAGAGACATAGGGGGGAATTCAATTCAGTGCGAGGTCTCATAGGAGCCTGGTGTGATGTGCGACTGCGCACACTTCTGGTTATTATGGTACCCAAACCATCCCTCTAAGAGGTGTGAGAAGAAATCAGCGATATTTCAGGTACCGAACATCACACGGAGCCTCATTGTGTAACGAACGCTACAACGGGACAGGTAGGGTACATAATTGCGACAGTTTAAATGTCGGCATTTAAAGTCAATAGGCAGGGCCATCTTAACAACATTATGGGCCCTCGGGCAAAGCAGTGCACTGGGGCCCCTACATATACATATATATATATATATATATATATATATATATATAGATATAGATATAGATAGATAGATATAGATGTATAGAGATACAGATATAGATATATAGAGATAGAGATAGATAGATGTACTTGCTCAGTGACCCTTGAAGGTTTTTTTTGCAGGTTTTTTCTTTTGCAGGATTATTTATTCTCATTAAGAGCCCTGCCTATGGGGCCCCCTTGCCCGTGGGGCCCCCGGGCACCTGCCCATCGTGCCCAATGGAAGAGATGGCCCTGTCAATAGGCTATATGCCGACACTTCTATTATGTTGACAGGTTGACAATGTCTACAGTGTGATTGGTGACATGCATAATGCCGTCAATGACAATGCCGATATTTAAAAAGCAATGTCGGCATGTTAAGGGCCGACATTTACACCGTGGCAATTATGACCGCCACCGAACGGGACATCGTGAAGAATTGAATCTATAGATTCAGTATACACGTAAATGTACATTTAGATGTATTGTTTCTCAACTCAAAGAATCCAAATAGTTATTACAATCTTATATATGGTAGCTGACACATTGCTACCTGAAGTAATTAGCAATAAGAAAAAGACGAAAAATACAGTATATTCACCAATTAGTTTGTAACGTGTTTATGTTTATTGCGGAATTTCTTTTCTCCATAGACACTGTTATCAGTAGCTGGTCATACCTTCTCTATTGTTAATGATAATTACTTATAATCAAAAAGCTAAGAAAATAATAAATGTAAATAATTACATTTTATATTTAAATTAAATGATTAGATTTTTTTCTTTGGTTTCTGGATTACATGAGCAACAGTAAAAGTGAGTGTGTATAAGGACCGGTTGTAGTAATGCCAATGTGTAGAGTGCTAAATATTTAGTGCAACTTGCAAAAAAGTGGTGTTACCTCTAGCAATCACTAAGATTCTGACATTTTTCCAGTACATGTTCAGAAACAAAACTAAACATTTAATTGTGTTTTTAGATGTGCACTGTCTTCCAGTATTTATAAACCTCCAGTATTTCTATGACCTCTCCTATCCAGTACACACAAGATGACCAATTTAAAATGAAGATATTTTTTGGGGGCGGTTTTTAATATTGCTTTATGATTATTAATCAAATTCTACTGTAATTCGGCAAGAAGGCGAATAATGAAAACACAGGTCAGCTGAACTGAATGTTTTTCATGACTTAGAGCACACACTGTCCATTCACTACTGGTTTTGTGCAAAATATTGTCCTTTTAGTCATGGGCTACAGTGTGTGTGGCCACAAAGTGGTCATCTATAGCCATTGTGAGCAGAAGTTTATTTTATGAGACCACAGCTCAAGATAACAGCCATTACTTGGAACTTATTTGCTACAAATTTTCATCACATGTTATAAGATCTATAAAAGTGTTGGTAGGATAGGTTATACAGTGTATAATCCTAACACACACACAGCTTTTTTTTGTCTCTCACCACCATTGACCTATTTTGCAGCTAGGGGACTGTTAGTGGCCATTGAAAATCAGACAGGCATGATTGCAGCTGCTGGAAATAGGTTTGCCTTTTGTCGGTTACATTGCTATAAATGTAAACTGTGCTATTATTTCTTAATGCCTTTTTTTTTAATTGGTCCATTTAAATCTAATATGACCAATAAAACTCTTCGTTGCAGAAACTGCAGCTGTGGAGAGATTGCTGCAGACTTTGAGCACAGCCCCACAAACATCAGTTGTGAAATCTGGATCCTCACCTGTCTACAGACAACACAGAGCAGAGTACATCATCCACCCTGACTGGAAGACAGAGCATTAAAGCACTTGTTAAACTGTACTTTGCAGATGGGGATCGTTTCACTCTGCACCAGGTATTGGTTGAGTGACATTGTTGCGGATTGAATGGTGCTGCATCCCTCCTGCAAAACTCCAGACATTGATAGACCCAATGCCATGACTCGAGTAGTCGGACTTGTTGGCCGGTGCCCTATTAAGTGACTTTATTGGTGTTTCCATTATTTGTCCACTACCTGTAGTGTAAAAGAGCCGTGATTACTGTAATTAATAGAAAACAATAAATCAAAGCATGCCCTAAATCTCTTTCATGTAGATAGCTCTTTTTCGTTTCTTGTTGTATTCCCTTCTCATCCTAGAAGTCACAGGCAAGCTAGTGACTCTGAAACCTATCATCCAAAACATTTCTCATCTTGTGCATGTCTCAGCACCTCAGTCACTTTGATTAGTACATTGGTAAAGCAAAGCTCTGTAAGGATACCACTTTCAGGATTACTTATGTCTAGTTTATAAAATATAAGTTTACAAATTACTTAATACTTAATAAAAATGTTCTAGGGGTAAATGTATTAAGGTGCGAGTTTGCAAATCCAGCGTTTTTCTCTGGAAAGTTGAAACTCACAGATGCATGAAGCTGAGATTTCATGTAAAATCGCCAGAGTTGTGTTTTTGTGAAAATCGCTATTTCCAAAATCGATAGAGATCAAACTCCCGACTGTTTGCCACCCCAGCTATACAAGTCTCAACTGTATGAAGCTGTGATTTAGCAAACTCTCCTGAGTTTGCTTTAAAACAGGCTTGTCCAACCTGCGGCCTCCAGGTGTTGTGAAACTACAAGCCCCAGCATGCACTTCCAGCTATCAACAGGTTGTCTACTGGTAAAGCATGCTGGGACTTGTAGTTTCACAACATCTGGAGGGCCGCAGGTTGGACAGGCCTGCTTTAAAACATGCCAGATACAACACGCTGCATTCTAGCAGCGTGTTCTGTAAACACATCACTGTTACACTGTTCTGCTATACAGCCAGAGATCCCGGCAGCTGTCAAAACTGTAAAAAATAGATAAAAGTAAAATATTCACTATTAACCCTAGTGCTGCCAGACTACTACTGGTTCCATGAAAATCAGGGAAAAAATTTGTGTGGGGTCCCCTGAATTTCCCTGAACCAGCACTAGGCAAATCAGCCGGGGTTGGTTGCACTATAGCAGGGGGACACGCGGCAGGGGACCCCCTGCCATAATGACTAGCCAACCCCAGGCTGTTCAGCGCTGGGCTGGATTCCCTAGGGAGTGGGGTCCGCTGGAAAAACAAGCGGGACACCCAGCCCAGTGCTGAAAGCACTAGGGCTCTTCCTACACCCCTGGGCGGTGGGTGTAGGGTAATAAATGGCGATATGTGTAAATAAACTGACGACACTTTGTTTTGCGGAACTACAGGTCCCAGCCAGCCAGGGTGCCATAAACAGTGTGGGCATGCTGATACTTGTATAACTACAAGCACCAGCATACTCATGGCAGCCAGGGCATGTCGGCTGTATAGCAGAACAGTGTAACAGTGATGGGTTTAGTAATCTCGCTGCTACAACACAGTTAGCTAAACACGGAGTGGTTTATATTGCAACAAAGCGCCTGAGATGACCAGCGATTTTGAAGATCAGGGTAAAAATCGCAGCTTAATACATTTGAGAAATTTTGGACTAAAATTTGCAGCGATTTTAAAACGCTGAATAAAATCGGACCTTGATAGATTTACCCCCTAGTGTTACTCATTTGAAAGTATGTCTCCTATATGTCCTATAATCTCTCACCCTTATATGTAGTATGTTCAGGAACTTATGAATATAATAATTATATATGTCTACAGTGAAGGATAACAAGAATCAGGACTGGAAATTTCCCTGCACAAAGCAAAACACAACAAAACTAAATACAAAATCAGATCAAAATGCAGAGCTGTAATATTACTTGTAGCCAGCAGAGTGAAGTGTGGCCCCTGCCATTGCCTATTCACCAAACACTACGGGTCTATTTATCACTGGTGGCTAGTGGGCTACATTACCATCATTCTGTATCGCTGCATATCGCAACAGAAGTGTATGCTAAGGCACAAATATCTGTTGCTGAGGTACTAGCATGTGCTCCGAGCTGTCTTCTTAGTCCCAGCACTTCCTGACATCAACACGCCACACGTTGGGGCACATAAGAAAACCAAGGAAGTGTGGTCACTTGTCTATATGACAAGACCTGGAGAAGCAGGGGCAGGCTGGGCTGGGGAGCAGGGGTGTATCTGCGCCCTGAGCTGTCCCATAGTGGGCTACCTTGGGCTGGGTCACTGGGCCACCTGCATTTTCTTTACAATCTTCCGAATTGGAGTATTTCAAATAACAAATAAGCAGTTTTCTAGTTAGCTTTGTTAAAGACAGAATACATTATATGTGCTTAACATTTTAGCTTCTGCTTCAAAGCTACACTGGTATTGCTAATTTATAGATGGATTTGTATTCTTTGTAAACTGTTTAACCCAGTGGTTCCCATACTTTCTCAGTTCGAGGCACCCTTAGAGTCACCATAATCTTTCCAAGGCACCCCTAAGCCAAAATAATTACCGGGTAGTCCCGTTTTTTAAGTAGTTGGGTCAAAATGACGTAAGATGTATTTAGGCCCCTTCACCATCACATTGTGCCCCTTCATCATATCACTGCGCCCCTTCACCATATTACTCTGTCCCCCTCTTCGCCATCTCACACTCTGTGTCCCCTTCTTCAGCGTCTCTCTCTGTCCCTCTCCTTCAGCGTCTCTCTGTCCTCCCCTTCAGCATGTCTCTCTGTCCCCCCCTTCAGCATGTCTCTCTGTCCCCCCCTTCAGCGTGTCTCTCTGTCCCCCCCTTCAGCATGTCTCTCTGTCCCCCCCTTCAGCATGTCTCTCTGTCCCCCCCTTCAGCGTGTCTCTTTTCCCACCTTCAGTGTGTCTCTCTGCCCCCCCTTCAGTGTGTCTCTTTGTGCCCCCTTCAGCCTGTCTCTCTGCGTCCCCCTTCAGCGTGTCTCTCTGCATCCCCCTTCAGCCTGTCTCTCTGTGCCCCCTTCATGGTGCCCCCCTTCATGGTGCCTCTCTGTGCCCCCTTCATGGTGTCTCTCTGTGCCTCCCTTCATGGTGCCTCTCTGTGCCCCCCTTCATGCTGTCTCTCTGTGCCCCCTTCAGCCTGTCTCTCTCAGTCCCCCTTCAGCCTGTCTCTCTGTGCCCCCCTTCATGGTGTCTCTCTGTCCCCCTTCATGGTGTCTTTGTCCCCTTCATGGTGTCTCTCTCTGTGTCCCCCTTCATGGTGTCTCTCTGTGTCCCCCTTCATGGTGTCTATCTGTGTCCCCCTTCATGGTGTCTCTCTCTGTCCCCTTCATGCTGTCTCTCTGTCCCCCTTCATGGTGTCTCTCTCTGTCCCCTTCATGGTGTTTCTCTTCCCCCTTCATGGTGTCTCTCTGGCCCCCTTCATGGTGTCTCTCTGCATCCCTTCATGGTGTCTCTCTCTGTCCCCTTCATGGTGTTTCTCTTCCCCCTTCATGGTGTCTCTCTGGCCCCCTTCATGGTGTCTCTCTGCATCCCTTCATGGTGTCTCTCTGCATCCCTTCATGGTGTCTCTCTCTGTGTCCCTTCATGGTGTCTCTCTGTCCCCGTTCATGGTGTCTCTCTCTGTCCCCTTCATGGTGTCTCTCTGACCCCCTTCATGGTGTCTCTGTGTCCCTTCATGGTGTCTCTCTGCATCCCTTCATGGTGTCTCTCTCTGTGTCCCTTCATGGTGTTTCTCTGTCCCCCTTCATGGTGTCTCTCTGTCCCCTTCATGGTGTCTCTCTCTGTCCCCTTCATGGTGTCTCTCTGCCCCCCTTCATGGTGTCTCTGTGTCCCTTCATGGTGTCTCTCTGTGCCCCCCTTCACTTCCTTTACTTACCTTCTTTCCTGGACGTCTTCTCTGCTGCTCCTTCTCACTGAGGCTGACGAACATGATGACGTCACGCCCGGCAGTCAGTGAGGAGGAGGATCCGGCGCTGGATGATGGGTAAGTTTTTTGTTTTTCTTTTTCTTGCTAGGGATCACGGCACCCCTGTGACAGCGCCGCGGCACCCCAGGGAGCCGCGGCGCACACTTTGGGAACCGCCGGTTTAACCAGTAGAAGCAGTACCTTTTAGGTTTCCTGCAGGAAACGTGAGTTTAAGTACCTGAATGAAGGAATTTCATTGATCACAACTGCTTATTGTACTGTAACAATCTGTGTGGTCAACTGGAATTTAGATTAGCTATGACTGCAACAATGAAGTGGTCCCAAGTAGTGTTGTCACAGACGGAAGACAATATCTAACATCTTACTAACTTATAAGAGCACTTTCAGCCAACTGTGTACCTGCATATAAATGTATAATACAAAGGCTCACTAACATGAAAATTGATCAGAGCAAGTGTGTCCCTAAAATAGTGACATCACTGGTCATCGTATTTTCAGTGCTGCACACATGGACATCATTGGTTATGTACACAGCTTAGGGTAGAATTATAAATCAGTCTACATGTCATTGTGGGCTTTTTTTTTTACCTCTAATTCATTTGGCGGTGCCTGTGGACATCATCATCAACATTTATTTATATAGCGCCAGCAGATTCCATAGCGCTTTACAATTGGGAACAAACATTAATAAGACAATACTGGGTAATACATACAGACAGAGAGAGAGGTAAGAGAACCCTGCTCGCAAGCTTACAATCTATAGGACAATGGGAGTTTGAAACACAAGGGCATGTGCTACATCATATTGCACAATGGACCAGCTACAATGCAAAGGTAAAAGTATTGAGTGGGCTGTGTGTGTGGCAATGTTGGTCAGAGGGTTGTTGTCTTGCGTTAGCTGTGTAGAGGATGGTAATATTGTAATCTAGGGACTTAAGATGGTGGTTGAGGAATATCATAACCTTGTCTGAAGAGGTGGGTGGGTTTTCAGTGAACGCTTGAAAGTTTGAAGACTAGAGGAAAGTCTTACTGTGCGAGGGAGGGAATTCCACAAAGTGGATGCAGCCCGGAAAAAATGCTGTAACCGAGAATGGGAGGATGTGATGAGAGTGGAAGAGAGACGTAGCTCTTGTGCAGAACGGAGGTGTCGAGTAGGGAGATATTTTGAGAAAATTGAGGAAATGTATGTCGGTGCAATTCTCTTGATGGCCTTATATGTTAGTAGAAGAATTTTATATTGGATTTGTTGAAATACAGGCAACCAATGTAGAGACTGACAGAGTGGCTCAGCAGAGGAATAATGGTTTGCAAGGGAAATCAATATAGCCGGTGTGCAAAATAGATTGTAGGGGTTCAAGTCTGACTTTGGGAAGACCAGTACGGAGGGAATTGCAATAGTCGATGCAGGAGATGATGAGTGCATGAATTAATGTTTATGCGGTGTCTTGTGTTGGATATGTGCGTATTCTGGAAATGTTCTTTAGATGTATGTAACATGATTTATATATAGAGTCGGTGTGGGGAACAAACGATAGTTACACCTGGGCAGCAAGCTTGCGGGGTGGGATTTATGGTCATGTTATCAACAGAAATAGAAATGTCAGGCAGGAAGCTTCTGTTTTTTGGTGGGAATATTATTAATTCAGTTTTTGAAAGATTGAGTTTGAGTTGGTAAGAAGACATCCAAGATAAAATGGCAGAAAGACAGTCCGTAACACAAGACAACACAGATAGTGAGAGATCAGGGGAGGATAGATAGATTTGTGTATCATTCACATGTAGATGATACTGAAATCCTAAAGAGGTTATTCGTTTTCCAAGAGAAGTGGTGTAGTTAGAGAATAGCAGAGGACCTAGGACTGAGCCTTGCGGTACTCCAACTGATAAAGGAAGCAGAGCAGAGGTGGATCCAGAGAAATTAACACTGAAAGAGCGATTAGATAGGTAGCATGAGAATCAGGATAGGATAGGTGGCTTCAAGACACAGGTATTGTAGCGTTTGTATGAGGAGAGAGTGGTCAACAGTGTCAAATGCAGCAGAGAGATCCAGGGTAATTAGAAGAGAGTATTGGCATTCAGTTTTTACTGAGATCAAATCATTGACAACCTTGGTCAGCACAGTCTCTATGGAGTGTTGAGAGCAAAAGCCTGACTGAAGTGAGTCCAGTAGGTTGTTTGCTGTGTGAGGCGAGTGTAGGCAATTCTCTTGAGAAGCTTGGAGGGGCATGGGAGCTGGGAGATGGTGCAGTAATTTGAGAGAGACTTTTGGTCAGAATTTTTTTTTTCCAAAATAGGAGTAATCACTGCATGCTTGAATAGTGATGGAAAAATACCAATAGAGAGAGATTACAGATTTTAGTTAGAGATGGAATGAGCACAGAAGACAGGGACCTACCAATTTGTAAGGGTATGGGATCAAGAGGACAGGAGGTAGAGTAGAAAGATAAGAAGAGAGTAGAAACTTCCTCTTCATTTGTGGGATCAAATGAAGAGAGTGTCAGAGGGACAAAGGAATTGAGCTGATTGCTTGTCGAGGGAGATAATACCATTTCAAGTCTGATCCTATCTATTTTGTTCTTGAAATAGAAAGCAAAATCCTGGGCACTGATGGTAGTTGGAGGATTTGCGGTGGTAGGATTGAGAAGAGATTTGTGTTAAATGTGTTAAAAAAGTTTTTGGGGTTAGAAGCCTGAGCATAGATGAGAGATTGGAAGTATTGATTTTGTTTTGCAGTGTCCAGTGCATTTCTATAGTTGTGATAGATAGTAGTATATGTGATGAAATCATTAGAGGTACACGATATACACCAGTAATGTTCTGCTTTACGAGAAAGTTTTTGTATATTTCGTGTTACTTTAGTGTGCCACAGTTGGCAACTAAGTCTACGCGGAGTATGTAGAGTCACTGGAGCCACACGATCAAGGGCAGTTGCTAGGGTTTGGTGAAAATGGGGTAATACCCTATCAGGGGAGGAGAATGTAGAAATTGGGGAGAAAAGGTGGAAAACTGTTGAAAATCAATAGAGCTAATATTCCTGCGGGTGTGAGGAGGCTTGGAAGAGTTTGACACTAGGGAGGGTAAAGAACAGGGGGTGAGCGAGTAGCTAATAAGGTGATAATCCGAGATGGGGAAAGGAGTGTTAAGGAATTTAGAAACTGAGCATAGTCTAATGAAAACAAGATCAAGACAGTGGCCGTGCTGATGAGTAGCGGATTCAATCCACTGGGAGAGGTCAAGTGAGGATATTAGAGAGAGTAGTTTGAAAGCAACATTGGAACGTGGATTAGCAATAGAGATGTTGAAATCACCCATGATGATGGTGGCAATGTCAGAGGATAAGAAGTGAGGGACCCATGTAGAGAAGTGTTCAAAAAATTGCTGGTGTGGTCCAGGGGGGTGATAGATGACAGCAACACGCATAGAGAATGGGTTAAAAATCCTAACAGTATGTACTTTAAAAGATGTGAACGTGAGTGATGGGACATTTGGTATCATCATCATCACCATTTATTTATATAGCGCCACTGAGAACTGTAAACATGCACTGTGAGGAGAGAAGTAGTCCAACCCAACCTCCTTGTCTGCCTCCAGGTCTGGGGGTGTGGGTGAAATGGAGACCACCATGTGAAAGGGCTGCAGGTGAGGCAGTGTCCGATTGCGTGAGCCATGTTTCTGTTATTGCTAGAAGGTTGAGGTTGTTTGGGAAGAAGAGATTGTGTATGAAGGTAAGTTTGTTTACAAACAGAGCGTACATTCCAAAGGGCACATTTAAAGGACTTTGGAAGAGAGGGGAGGCAGGTGATGCGTTTCAGGGGAAAAAAACGGTTTTGCAGTGAAAATAAACTTACAGATAAAACAAAGTTTCATGAGCTGAGTAGAAAATAAGATCAGAGTCCAAAACAGTCTTTTTGTGGTGTGAAACTTGTAGCCAGGGAGAGATGAAAACATCAGGAGTAGAATATGAGTTTCAGGTGAATACTGACTGTTGTCCTTGTGTAGCTGTGATAATAGGCAGAATGTCCTGTTTAAGTCCGGTATAACTCCGAATTATGCTATTTAAAGTTTTTCCACTTTACACTTAGAGCTATACACACTAGATATGCAGCCATCACTGGCTTGCCGCCATTCTACAATGAATATATATTGTTAACAAACACATTAGTGTTCCTCAATCAGGCCCTCAATAAACTCCCCCAACAAACACTAGCAATAAAAGGTTTAAACAAACAGAGAAAGGACAGCATACCATTAGAAATAAAAATGCACTTTCTTAATGCAGTTCTGACATTGCTGCAAATAAGGTAGAATTAATTACCTGTTGATGATAAAGAGGAAGCAAAGATTAGTCACTTCTCATAGCCTTGTATAGAAGTCTCTGTACTTATCTCATCATCTCACCCTACAATATGTCCCCTCGACCCTATTCCCTCCCAACTTCTCTGCTCCTTTTCCTTCACTGCATTCCCACCTCCATCTCACCTCTTCAACCTGTCTCTGTTGATCACCCTCTTTTCCTACACACCCTTCACTCTCTATTGGTCTTCGTGACACAGTTCATTACTCGTTTACTTCCTACCTATCAAACCACTCCTTTAGTGTTTCTACCTCTGGCACATCCTCCCCTCCACTTCCATTATCTGTTGTGGTCCATCAAGGCTCTGTTCTTGGTCCTTTACTTTTTTCATTGTACAATTTCTTCTCTTGGGGCACTAATTTGCTCTTTAGGCCTCCAATACCACCTCTTTGCTGATGACACCCAAATCTATATTTTCTTTCCCTGACCTCTCTCCTTCTATATCTCTTCTTGTGTAACCCACTGTCTTTCTGCTATTTCCACATGGATGTCCCAACGCTACCTAAAACTTAACATGTCCAAAACTGAACTTATTATCTTCCTTCCTGCCAGAGTCACCACCTGCCCTCAAATCTCCCTCACTATCAATAATACCACAATTTCCTCAGTCTCCCAAGCCCGCTGCCTTGGTGTCACACTTGACTCCACCCTCTGCTTTATTCCTTACATCCAGACTCTCTCCCAGTCCTGTCGACTCCACCTTAAAAACATTGCCAGAATACACCCTTTTCTTACTCAACGTGCTACCAAAACTCTTATCCATTCTCTCATCATCTCCCATCTTGACTATTACAACCTCCTGCTATCTGGCATTCCTGACACCCATATATATCCACACTTCAATCCTTTCTTAATGCTGCTGTAAGACTGATCTTCCTATCTCATCGCTCTATATCTGCTGCACCACTTTGCACTGGCTCTGTTTCCTCCAGAATCAAATTCAAATTATTCACCCTTACCTACAACTCCATCAACAACACTACCCCTGCATACATCTTAAATCTCATATCAAAATACTCTCCCTCCCACCCTGTTAGATCTGCAACGGACCTGCGCCTTGTCTCATCTCTGGTAACCACCTCTCACTCCCATCTACAAAGACATCTCCCGTGCTGCTCCCCACTTATGGAATTCCCTACCACGCTCAATCAGACTTTCCCACACTCTTCAAATCTTTAGATGCTCTTTAAAAACCCATCTCTTTTTTTTTTTTAAGAGGTGACCTTATCCCTGATTACACTATTCACACTAATGCACCCTCACAATTGTCCCAATCCTCTTGTTTCAGCTGTGCACTCTTCCACTTAGAACCGTGATGGCTAACGTATGACACGCGTGTCACTCGTGACACGCCGAGACAGTTTGACTGACACGCCAGGCGAGTCAGTCAAACTGCTTGTTTTAAACATACCAAATATTTTTTCTGTACAGAACCGCCGCAGACACTTCTTTGGCAGCGCCGCCGCTGCTGTACAACTCCCCATTGGCGAAATGGAGCTGTTGCGCATGCGCAGTCGCAGCAGCTCCTCCCTTTCATATCTCCCGGCATCACTGGCTGGCTTCCCTGGGTCACGGTAGGGCTTGCACTTAATATATCAAATGTTAAATTGTAAAATAGCTTCAGATCCTGGCGCAATCAATCTTATGTAGTGTTTTTATTAATAGACAAAAGACTCAATTTCTGGTGAGCCTGACCCGCATACCCTGCAGGCACACCAGAAATTGAGTATTTTGTCTATTAATAAAAATACTACAGAAGATTGCTTGTGGCCAGTATCCGGTTTCACCCTGTAGCCCAGTGACAAATATATATATTTATATATTAGACACAACACAACAAACAGTGCGCACAGCAGAAATTATTCACAAAAAAGTTCACTATCGTGCCAGTTCATGGTAGATAATAGTTTCACAAGAAATCCAACACCAGCAGATTTTTCTTCTGCGCGTCCTTCCCTTTTTTACCACCCGATCTCCACGGGGAAATAGCAAATCCTAGAACATCAAACAAACAGGGGCGCTTCCATGGTGTGTTATCCAAGTTAAAAGATTTATTCAAAAGAATAAAATTGCACGTACCAGATAGTCAAAGGTTTCAAGCATAGGTTACAGTATAGGTCACTTCTAGTCTGCATACACGGACATCATATTCGACGCGGTTATAACATGTTAACAATCCACAAACACCTCTACGCGTTTCATCTCAAGGACGAAGTGCGCTGTCTTTGAGGAGAGCCAGGTTGGAGGAGAAAGGTTTCAAGAAGTCCTCGAGATGAAACGCGTAGAGGTGTTTGTGGATTGTTAACATGTTATAGGCGCTTCGAATATGATGTCCGTGTATGCAGACTAGAAGTGACCTATACTGTAACCTATGCTTGAAACCTTTGACTATCTGGTACGTGCAATTTTATTCTTTTGAATAAATCTTTTAACTTGGATAACACACCATGGAAGCGCCCCTGTTTGTTTGATGTTCTAGGAGATATATATATATATATATATATATATATATATATAATTTGTCATTGGGCTACAGGGGGAAACCAGTTACTTTATATTTATATTATTATTAAATTTATATTTAAATATATATATATATATTTTTTTTTAAATGACACGTGACCCGAGGAAGGCTACACTTTTTTCCGATTTTTGACACACCAAGCTGAAAAGGTTAGCCATCACTGACTTAGATAAAATAAACATGGTATGAAAGATCCTGCTCATTAGAGAGCTTACATTCGACCTTGTATGTCCCTGTTTTATGTATGTACTGTTTTCCCTACTGTACGGCGCTGTGGAGCACTGTGGCGCCTTACAAATCTACGATAATAACAAAATAGCACTTTTCTCCAAATAGGACACAAAGCGCTTAATAAAATAATACCTCCTTTAGTTATGATTACACTTTGCACCATATGAATTACCTGTAAATCTTCTTTCTTTCCTCGTCTGCTATAATCCAATCTTTTAATCCATAAGGTGAAAGAAATAAAATCCCTATGGAATCTCCCAAGGATTACCCTGATGTAAAATGAATGAATCTCCATTGAGCCAGGGCCATCTTAACAACATTATGGGCCCCCGGGCAAAGCAGTGCACCGGGGCCCCTAGATATAGATATATAGATGTATACAGATAGATATAGATATAGATATATAGAGATAGATAGATGTACTTGCTCAGTGACCCTTGTAGGTTTTTTTTTTGCAGGTTTTTTTCCTTTGCAGGATTATTTATTCTCATTAACAGCCGTGCCTATGGGGCCCTCTTGCCCGTGGGGCCCCCGGGCAGCTGCCCATCGTGCCCATTGGAAGAGATGGCCCTGCATTGAGCCCAATGCCAGCAGGGCAGCCAATTATAAACAGTCTCTTGCACCTTTCAGTCAATCACAGACATCCAATCAAGAGCAGTCTCTTGCATTGCTCACCCAATCATAAATATCCTATCTGTGAGTGGTGCAAGAGAGCGGACCTGATTGGTTCAACTGTGCAAGCTGCACTTTTAGTGTCACAAAAGGTTGCTCTATATTCTTACATTGGAGGGTCCCAGTGCTAGTCTGCATTGGGCTGGTACTCTCTAAGTGCGGATGTCCGATTACACTGAGCCGATACCAAGTAGACTGATCTTTTAGGGAATGAAAGGGAGGGAACATTTTTTTTATTTTTTTATTTCAACCTTTGCAACAGGTGATATAACTGAAAAACATGTGGTGTGGCTATCTTGCTTGTCAGAACCACGTATTTATTTTACTAAGTGCTGATTTGCCAAACTATAGCCTAGAAAGGTCTCCTAACCGCAACTGTGGTTTGAGACCCCGTGATTTTGAATCATTTGATTTTTTTTATTTTTTTTTAAATAAATCACAGGGTTTACAAACCTTATATTAACCCGCACATTAGTAAATTTCCCTCTTGTAGTCCATTTACCTGGCCCAAGAAGCAATGTTACCATTAAAGATAATGCATGTAAATGTGCAAAGAAATGTGATTCTTCTTTTTGTCACAGTACACTTGTATTATATCTTACTTGTTGTATTATGTCCTACTTGTTGTTTTTATGTACTACTTTTTAAGTAATGCACAAAATGTACAGTACATGCACATGGCCCATGATGATCTTCTTGAAATCATTCTGAAGTATTCAGACTTCATCTGGTCATCATAAATCATTCTTAAGTATGTGTACAGGGTTGAGTATCTAAATAAGATGACTTGGGACAAAATATCTGAGATAAAGTAATTAAAATTGATCCAACAAAATGTGGTAGAGAAAAAGTTGTCAACAAATCACTTTCCTATCATCAGACAAAATTTTTGATGATTTCAGAATATTGATAATGTCTGATGATTTCACCCAAATACACTCTATTTCTCTTCTTAAATCACCCACAGTTTGAGTTTGGAAGTAGTTTGATGATCTTCCAAACATTCCAGAATGCTCTTGGAAGGAATGTTGTCGATATGTGGGCACACTCTGATGTAACAGAGGCTATGGAGGGTCTCCTTGGAGTGCCCGTTCTTGACCATGGACCACTGGGTACAGTTTGACACTACTGTACTTTTTGTTTACATATTTTGTATATATATTTCATTTTTTTTTTACTTGGCATCTCTAATCCCCATTGATTTAATTCAATATTTTACTAAAATGTTGTGTGGTGCTAGAGTATTGAAGACATAATAATTCAGATTTATCTCAGAAAATAAATACAGAAAACTGAAAGCTTTAATTGTAAACATATTTGCTGCTTTTATACCTAGTAGGTAACATTCTCCCAGTAAAAGAAGGAAAACAAAAAAAACAACAAAAACATATTTAATACACTCAGTCTCTTTCATGCTCAAAGGTGAGCAGACATGAAATAAAGAACACAGTGCTGTGAATAGCAATAATATCATATAGAATAATATCATATAGGAAAGCATTCATGTACACCAAAGTGTTTATGTTATCAGATGGGGAGAAAAGGTTCAGATCATAATACATTACAATGCACTTTTGATCAACATACATATCATCATCAAGGTATTTTCAGGCTTTCTGGTCTGTTTAACAGAAAACAAAGTATATCTTAACAAAATACCCAAAAGTACTACTTTTTTTTAGAAAACAAAATCTTTTTAAGGTTACGTCTCAATACTAACAAATGTTATGCAACCGTTGCTGCCTTAGCTAGCAGTAAAGTGCAAGGTACGTTGCCACATTTAAATTATAACCATGCTTTCAGCATCATTTACAGAGGTTACGTCTAGCACCTCGGTACTGGTTGAGGGGTATTTACCTTTATGATAACTGATATATATATACGTCGTAGTAAGTTTGTTAACTTAATATTGAGTCCCTTTGTTATCATGTATCAAAGTGCCCTGTGATTAGCTTGTCTCATTCAGCCCAGCTTCCTGTGGGATGTAACCAAGCTTATATTTGTAACTTACAATATCCCTCTGTGTGTCAATCCAATCAAGGATGGAACGGTGCCTGAGAGATTACAGTCAGGTGCAAGAAACATTGTGTCTAGCACAGTTGTATCTGAAAAGAAAAGTCTCCAAGTATCATCATGTTAAGTGTACTGCAAGTACTACTGCATATAACAATGATTTCTACCAGCAAAGGAACTCATTTGACAGCGTAATAATGAGAAGGTAAATAGACAATACAATTGTATATAAATTGTATTGTATATAATTTAATTTATAGATTGAAGGAGTTGGTTGGTTAAATGAGAGCAAACACCTTGTATTGTTTTGACAGTGAAAAAAAAGTGTCCATCTAATATTTTGCATTGTATTTAGTTTCAAAACATTATTTGAGCACCATTTGCACAGTGCAAATATTGTTGAAGAGTCTGTTTCTGTAGGCTGAAGCTTCTATTACTGCATTCTTAGTGGCCAGTCTAGGGCTAATGACAGGGGTGTGGCATTTTGATGGTGAACACTGGTACAACAATAAATAAAGGAATCCTTTAGCAGATATCGCACCTTTTGCTTAGAACCTTAGAATCTGTAGATGGCTTAAATCTATGGAAATATAATTACCCCCAGGAAATTCGTTTTCAACTACCAAACAGGCAATTTAAACCATATATTTTACCTTTTGGAACAACGCCAATAGTGAGAAACAAGTGGGATCTGGAGGGGTACTGCCAACAGAAAAATCGGGATAAGCAACTTTTTCGAGAATCCCAGCAAAGTTGTTTAGTAATAAACAAACGTGCTATTGAAGAAAATACACTTGTACCCTTTAGTGTGATTTAACATAAATCCTTTCTCTGGGCCTATGCCTTATATAGATAATGAAATGGAGTGCAAAAAAATAGCTCTACATAGATGTAATAAAAACAACTACTGCAGAATAAAGTGCAGCATGAAAATGGGAACAGCGCATATGTGTACTGTACTGATTACAAATCCCCAAGTCAATCAGTAGTGTTAAAAAGGCAACTGAGGAAGCTAAGGTAAGAAGACTCAACCTTACTGGCCAAACCTTGTTTGGAAATCTCTCTGCAGTTTATAATCCAGGCTGTCCCTTTTAAATGTCAGTTGTGGTACATTAGAATTTAAGGTAGCTGTCCTTATGGTAAAATGGCTTATCTTTAGTGTACATTTTGTTTTCCTCAATGCATCATAATAAAACCTAACATTCTAAATAGACTTGATGAAATAAGGACTTTTTCTTTATATAAATATATCTTGTTTTGCATTGTTTGAGCTGCATGTATAGAGCAAGCTTTGCTTGTACAAACAGAGTTGTCCTCCGCCTTGTACTGTCGTTTAAACATTATTACTGGGTTCCACCCCTTTATCTGAAGTCGTCTTATTTCAATATTTAATATGGAAAGCTAGTAATATATGATTTGCCTAAGAAGGGATACAACATTGTAAATAGGGAGATAAGAAAAGAACAAATTGTGTTTATTATAAGAACAATGTTGCGGGAAATAACTTGGTTTCTAATTAATCGTAATAGCGTTAAAAGTTTGTCTACAACCAGTTACTGACTTTTATGGTTTAATGAGCAATTTGCAGCTGTGAAACAATCCACAATTGGAAGATTGCAATTACAGCAGAAGTGTCTGCTTCAGAAGACCGGCCAGCAGTTACCCATTTACCACTACCGATTTCCTCAAAATACATTTTCTATGTCAGCTTGAGAAACCCCGCTGAGAAATACATACAAGTGGCCACTTTCCTTTCAATATTTAAAATGATACTTTTATAAGTATTATAAGCTTTAAGCAATGTAAAAAAAGATAAGGCATTGCCTTGTGAAGCAAAGGTACAATCACTGGGTGATAGTGTAGCAGGGGCGCACGCAGGGGGGGGGATTCTGGTTCTCCAGTAACCCCTCCCCTCCGCGAAGAACGGGGGCTAAACAGTGCCCCTACATAGCGGCACTGTACTGTACAGTAGCCGCGGCGCTGTCAAAGATGCGCAATACAGCACCGCCGCAGATGCTTCTTTGACAGTGCCGTGTCTGCTGTACAATACAGTGCCGCTGACAACAGCTCTCGCTCTACATTTTTTTTTCGGGGGGGGGGGGGGGGGAATCCTGCGTGCGCCCCTGTGTAGCTATGTCATGTAATGAAATTGGATTGTAGACTCTTCTGCGTATGTTTGGGTTCAAGAGATAGTTGCGTGTTCAACTGAGCTTGAGGTGAGGGGTACATATGCTGTCAGAGATCACGGTGGTGACTACAAGTGTGTCAATGGACGAAAGCAGAGTAAAGTTTGAGTCCTGTACCAGGGCCTGAGGTAGTGCTAATCTACAACTATCACTGAAGCTGCTCTGGGGTTTTTGAAAGATTTTGTTCTCTTTAATTTCTTCACAAGCGATTACTGTATATAACATATTACCTCTCATCATATATATATTCCGTCAAATGATCTTAGATAAATATGGGTTTTTGTAAAGGAGTTAACATGACACAAGCATTGATCCATGAAATGTATTAATAAGGGGATACCTACCAAATAAATTGCTAAATATATGATGTACATCAAAATTGTGTCTGACAGGTCAATCTTCATACTGTCAGAAGGTAAATAATCTCAATGTAAGGTATTATATTGTTCCTGTAAATGGGAAACATGAAATAGTGCAAGACAAAGCACTGTGCAAAACTGCCTTCCACCCAGCATTTCTCCACACCCTTATTAATCCTCTTTAGTGGAGATCATTATATCTGTTTCTACTGATAAAACTCGGTTTAGTACAAAAAGGTACCCACTGCATATTTGCTACATGTAACCCTTGCACATTGTTCTAGTAGGGGTCAAAACATAAAACATTATTTATTACAGACAATCCCGAATATCATAGGTGTGCTGTAGTCCGTGCCCTATCACATTTAGGTAGTTAGAACTGGTTGCTAAGTGTACTTACAAACAAGTCACATAAGACAATAGCTGTAGAAAAAACTGTTTCATCGGTCCAGCATAGTGGGCCCTTGACTTGTTTTTCCAGCAGGAAGATCCTTAAGTGAGTGGATTAAAAAACTTCATGCAAAAGCATGTCTGAGTCACTCCTAAATAGCCTGCAGAGTTGCCGGTCACACATCCGGCTTTGTCTGTTAGACAGAACTCACTGCATGTTTACATCAGTCAGCAGCTGCTGGAAGACAAAACTTTCATAACTAACTTCCTGAAGCCTTTCCTGGAATACAACAGGACCACATTGGGTTAACTTACACAGCCTTCTTACTTTACATTTTTTTTATCTGCCATGTTGCGTAGCATAGCAGTAACTGCATAAATGAACAGAATTACCTACAAATAATATTAAAAAAAAAACAAACATATACTTTTTAGCATACTTTCTTGGATGTGTGGATGATCGATTTGACCTATATTTACTGACACAATCATTTAACTGATAAGTGCAATTTATGATGTAAAGAATTCTTATGAATACTTGGCATATTTTTAACATTAAATGTATATTAAAAGTGCACTTGCTGCCTTCACACAGTGCAGGCAGACATTATGTGGCCTGAACCAGTATTCAGTAAGGAGGAGCATCAATTCACCAGGACGAGTGAAGTCACTGGGCCCTACTGAACAGATTGGTTGCATTCTCATAACTGCAGCCTCTATTGTCCATAGGGAACCAATGCTCTTAGTCCATTCAAGGTGAATAAAGTAAAACTAGATTAAACAAAGAGCCCTAATAACACTACTCTGAAGAGTAAATGACATAAACGTTGACAGTGTGAAAAAAGACAACCGCTTGCATCTCTTAAAGGGGCTGGAATAAGATATAGGTGCAGGATCTGTGACCAACCAGACAGCCTCAATAACAGGATCACAATTACCTGTAGTGGATATATGCATTATATTAATGAAAACCGTATCCACAGGAGCAATTACTTCTATACATGGTAGAGTATAAATGTTTATGCTGGCAAATCTTTCTTTTGTTAAGTCTCTCTTTTGTTTTTACATCATTTAAATCCACTGTTTAAAATTCAGCAAAGAATTGATTCAGACAATTATGTTTTTGACATTGATGCAGCAGCATTAAGTACTACTATTTTCTGCAGTTAAAACAGGACAGGTGAGAAAAAAAAAAAGATGAGACATGAAATTGGATATGCTTCTCATAAATAACAGGTGCTTTGTGGAGTGGTATAGAGTATGAATATAAAATGTATACAATTCCATAGTACTTATGGAATTGATTTTTGGCTATATTCAGAATGTAGGTGAATAAACTCATTAAGCATCTTGTTACAGCTGAAACACTCTACAATACTTACATTGTGTATGTGTTAGGGTGAAACGCGTTTCTCTCTTAGGCAGATACTTTCATACAAGTGAAACAAGCACATGGAACGGTCATCTTAAGTGCAGACAGCTGATATCTTTTAGACTTGTTCAACATAAGCAGAGGCATAGAAAGCCAGCAGCTTGATATGTAGAAGTATGCAGTAGGTTACCTCTCTGATTACCTAATTAAGCAGCTTTATGAAAATGCAATAAGTATACACACAGGGCCCAATAACTAATCTGACTAATGATATACAGTACACATTTTCATACCTTTCAAACCTATATTTTGCAGCAATGTATACCTGCCGGGTTTCTGAGACAGGATAAGGGCTGCCCTTAAACAGTTTTTGCCCTTTCTGTCAGTCCAAGGTAAGCGAGGAAGGAGTGCTTCGGTGTAGTGACACCAGGGGGTGCCGTCTGAGGTCTGGGAGGATGGAATGTGACATTACAATGGTTCTTAGGGAACAGCATTGTTAAGGGAATGAGATGAGCAAATTCTGAGTTCTGGTACCTATCTAAGCATGATAAGTTACCGTTTACTGCAAAGGCTTTAAGTGCTAAATGTGTCTCCACGCCACTGCTTTGAGCAGCAGAAATGGCCACAGTTTGGAGGGCCTGTGAGGCAGACATGACAGAAAGAGGTGACAAGAGGCTTCTAGAGTCATTGACAGTGAGCAATGGAGTAGCCTCTCTCTGGTTTGTGATCTGGATTTTTTTCTCCTCTTCCAAAAATTCACCACTTTGGTGCTTCTTGACATGACGGCTGAAGACAAAGGGGTGGGTGGTCTTAAACAAGCACTCCTCGCAGCTGAAGGTCTGGCGGGGGGAGTGCTTGAGTTTCTTGTGCAAATTGAGATTGTCTTTGCGCTTGCAGCTATAGCTGCACTGGTCACAGTGAAAAGGGCGCTCTCCTGTGTGGACGCGCACATGCTCAATCAGCTTATTGGCCGTCTTTGAGAGGTAGCCACACTGGTCACACTTGTAATGATTCCCGAGCCGATGCTCGCGGATGTGTACTTCCAGCTCCAGCTGGTTTGCCTTGACTGACTTGCAGATCCGACACTTGTACTCCATCTTGTAGTGTGTCTTCAAGTGACATTCCATGGCTGCAGGGCGGTTTGTGGAGTAAATGCAGAATGGGCACCTAGCAACAAAACAGACAGAAAAACAATGCCAACATTTTAATTCATGCAGGCCTTACGTTCTGTGATGACATTAACTCAGCAATAAGGATAACACATAAACCAGATGTTGATTTGCATGGATTACATAACAGTTTCCAACCCTTCAAAATCTTTTCTACTGAGAAATTTATGAACATTTACTGAATCATAATCACATATTATTTACAAAAGAAGAATTGTATGAAAAATGAAATGATTAGCAGTATGCAGGACAATGGGTCTCATAATATGAAAATCAGGCTTTCACATTACTATTCATTATGGTCTCATATTTTGATATGCTTGAGTAGCGTCAGCAAGGTGCCATATTTTTACGAATAACCAATATCTTTTTTTTGGGACAAAAATTACAGGCAAATGTTTTAATTTACAATTGAGCTATAGTTTCCCCTATATGACCAGGCCACACAAATGTGACCTGGCCATTGCTCGTGGCATAAAGGTTTGGAGGTGAAAGGTGGTCAAAATATGTATATGAGGTTGAGAGTGAGGCAGCATAACTGAATTGCTGTGAATGTTATGAGAACTGAAGGATGAAATAAGCTTGAAGGAAATTTAAAAGCTGAGACTGCATCTGTAAACTGGATTTGTTCTCTGGGGTTAATAGTAACTAAAGAGTACGCCCATCTGGTGTCATAGGGGAGGAGTAGAGGAGGTCTATAAGTGGGAAGGGCAGAGTGTAAAGCAGTTTCTGGACGTTGCCCACCCTCCCTGGTTGGCAGGGCTTAAAGGCATGAGGGAATGCTTAACCCGCCTCTCTTCGACTGAATCGGCTATCGTCTTGGTACAGGTACCACCCCTGTGGGTCGGCCTGTGGTTGTGTCGCGCTTAGCCTAGAAGGGTTGCGGTTTTTGTAGTGCCCGGGATGCTGGGTCCCGCTAAGGTAGCTATGTGCGCCTGGGGTGTGATTGGTTGTCCCCCCATTGAACCCGGGTGTGATTGATTGTCCCCCAGTTGATGAGGTCTCATGGTTAATGATGGGACATTCTGGTTCTGCCTGGCAGGTGTCGTTCTGATTGCTCTTTTCTCCACCATCATTTATAAATAAACTATTTTAATTCTTGTCACACTCAGGTCTTGTGTGTCATTTATTTAAGGTATTCGTTAAATAAGCATAAGAAGGTAAGGGAAGTCAACATATCAGCCAAGTACATTGTTCTGATACATGTGCTATTTACAGAGGTCAAAGCCATGGTCCTCTATTTGCTGAAAACCCTGGTGACATCTTGACTCTAAGTGCTGTAATAATACAGGCTATAGTAGTGAAGTGATGAACGGGTCCCATGCGCACTGGTGCACACGGCAATGAACAGGTTTGGGGTATGTGTGCATGTGTCACTCTGCGTGGGTATGTGTGCATGTGTCACTCTGCGTGGGTATGTGTGCATGTGTCACTCTGCGTGGGTATGTGTGCATGTGTCACTCTGCGTGGGTATGTGTGCATGTGTCATTCTGCGTGGGTATGTGTGCATGTGTCACTCTGCGTGGGTATTTGTGCATGTGTCATTCTGTGTGGGTATGTGTGCATGTGTCATTCTGTGTGGGTGTGTGTGCATGTGTCATTCTGTGTGGGTATGTGTGCATGTGTCCTTCTGCGTGGGTATGTGTGCATGTGTCCTTCTGCGTGGGTATGTGTGCATGTGTCATTCTGCGTGGGTATGTGTGCATGTGTCATTCTGTGTGGGTATGTGTGCATGTGTCATTCTGTGTGGGTGTGTGTGCATGTGTCACTCTGCGTGGGTATGTGTGCATGTGTCATTCTGTGTGGGTATGTGTGCATGTGTCATTCTGTGTGGGTATGTGTGCATGTGTCATTCTGTGTGGGTATGTGTGCATGTGTCATTCTGTGTGGGTATGTGTGCATGTGTCATTCTGTGTGGGTGTGTGTGCATGTGTCATTCTGTGTGGGTGTGTGTGCATGTGTCATTCTGTGTGGGTGTGTGTGCATGTGTCATTCTGTGTGGGTGTGTGTGCATGTGTCATTCTGTGTGGGTATGTGTGCATGTGTCATTCTGTGTGGGTATGTGTGCATGTGTCATTCTGTGTGGGTATGTGTGCATGCGTCATTCTGTGTGGGTATGTGTGCATGCGTCATTCTGTGTGGGTATGTGTGCATGCGTCATTCTGTGTGGGTGTGTGTGCATGCGTCATTCTGTGTGTGTGCATGCGTCATTCTGTGTGGGTGTGTGTGCATGTGTCATTCTGTGTGGGTATGTGTGCATGTGTCATTCTGCGTGGGTATGTGTGCATGCGTCATTCTGTGTGGGTATGTGTGCATGCGTCATTCTGTGTGGGTATGTGTGCATGCGTCATTCTGTGTGGGTGTGTGTGCATGCGTCATTCTGTGTGGGTGTGTGTGCATGTGTCATTCTGTGTGGGTGTGTGTGCATGTGTCATTCTGTGTGGGTGTGTGTGCATGTGTCATTCTGTGTGGGTGTGTGTGCATGCGTCATTCTGTGTGGGTATGTGTGCATGTGTCATTCTGTGTGGGTATGTGTGCATGCGTCATTCTGTGTGGGTATGTGTGCATGTGTCATTCTGCGTGGGTATGTGTGCATGTGTCATTCTGTGTGGGTGTGTGTGCATGCGTCATTCTGTGTGGGTATGTGTGCATGCGTCATTCTGTGTGGGTATGTGTGCATGCGTCATTCTGTGTGGGTGTGTGTGCATGTGTCATTCTGTGTGGGTGTGTGTGCATGTGTCATTCTGTGTGGGTGTGTGTGCATGTGTCATTCTGTGTGGGTATGTGTGCATGCGTCATTCTGTGTGGGTGTGTGTGCATGTGTCATTCTGTGTGGGTATGTGTGCATGTGTCACTCTGTGTGGGTGTGTGTGCATGCGTCATTCTGTGTGGGTGTGTGTGCATGCGTCATTCTGTGTGGGTGTGTGTGCATGCGTCATTCTGTGTGGGTGTGTGTGCATGCATGTGTGTTTGTCACAGGAAGGGAGCAGTTATTTACCAGACAGGAAGTTACTTCTTTGCAGAGCAATTGATGTCTGACTCTATAAACTGTGAGGCAATTCTAATATAAGAGTTGAATCATTCCCTGCCTAGTCCTGTCTCCTGGTTCTAGCTCCCCTATGTTTGCCTTGAACCATGTCTTACTTGCTACTACTCACATATATTAATATAGCTATAATCCAAAATGTGTATTTTCAAGTTATTTTTCACCTATTGCTTATAGATTTTTGTGACACATGGGGCCTGGTGTTGCATGCCACTTTTGATCTGACATATTGAATGGCAATCTGTGACTTACAGAATAGTCCACTGAAATCTCAATTGATAATGTAAGAATGTTTCAGTAACTCGACAAAAGGAATATGATGGGAAATTATTTCTGTAAATCATACCTCCCAACATTTAGAATCCTGAAAGCGGGACAAAATAAGCCCCACCCTGTTCCAAAGCTCCGGCCCACACATGGACATATTGGGGTAAAACTCTGATTACTTTCTTGTTAAGCCCCGCGATTCGGGATGTCCCGCCAAAATCAGGACAGTTGGGAGGTATGGTAATTGGAAAGTATAGGTTAAATATAAGATGTGTGATTCTGAAAAATATGTTATATTGTGTGTTAGAGCGTTAGATATTTATAATTGCATGTATTTGGAGGCAGACATGACCGAGAGAGGATTCTGGAGACCCGACAGAGCATGGCCTCTCTTTCAAATGCTCCACTGTTCTCCCACAGTTCAAAAACATGCTGGTAGTTTATCTGGCTGCTGATAAAAATGGTGTGTGTGTGTGTGTGTGTGTGTGTGTGTGTGTGTGTGTGTGTGTGTGTGTGCGTGCGTGTTAGGGTATTTAGAATGTAAGTTCCAATGGGACAGGGACTGATGTGCAGCTCTGTTTAACATAGTGGCACAATATAAATAAACAATAATAAATTATAAGGCTTCAGAACCTATAGACTGGACAATGGTGTAGTGCAGTGGATTCCAAACTTTCTCAGTTCGAGGCACCCTTAGGGTCTCTATAATTTTTTTCAAGGCACCCCTAAGCCAAAATAATTACCAAGTAGTCCCCCCGCCTTGCTTATCACAGGCCCTGGCCACAACACCCCTGTGAGATCGCCGCTGCACCCAAGGGTGCCATGGCGCAGTTTAGGAACCACTAGTGCATTGTGATAAGTTTTCCATTACCAGTGATGTTATTAGATCCAAGTAAGTTAATATACAAAATATTGGTTCATCCCACATAATGGCTGCCTCAACTGTGTTTAGGCAACAGGTACAAAATAACATCTTCAATTCCCCTCCCCATCAATCCCCCCTACCCCAATAAAACAAAATAAGTCCTTCTAATTACAAACATAAAACAGAGACTATATACTCTAAGAATTTGCCCCTTATCTGAATACAAGCTTTGCATTATGTACATCGGTGACAGCTTTATTCTTTCTACTTTCACAAATAATTAAAAAAATAGATTTTTAACAGCTTTACTCTACCAGGTATTTTGCTGTTTATATGTGTTGTGATCTACAGCATTTGATCCATGGAAACAGCAGGAGACGGTAACCAGAGTGTATAACAGCCTGTGAAACCTGCTTTATTTTTATAGTGCAAAAATAAATTAGGTTCATTTAACACTTGTTTAAACAATATGGATGATTTATCATGCCCTGACGCATGTAGTATATGTCACGCTATGTGAGGAGAGCCTAAAGACTTCCATAAATCTGATGCTAGGAAAGGAGAGTTGTAATGACGTTGCTGCTGTCACAGATCTCTCCACCTTCAGTGAGTTAAGCACGAAGCAGCTAATGAGGAGCTACAGGAGGTCTCTGTGATTACAAAGTGTATATGGGTGGTATGTAGAGGGTAAAGAAATGTATAGAGCAAAGAGATATGCATTGCTTGTGACTCCACAACTGCTGGTAACAGTAAATAATAATAAATAATTATATTAAGTCATTTAAATTGGTGGTGGGCAACAAGCGGCCTACCGAGGCTTCACCTGCGTCCCCCAGCCATCTGCTCCTGATCTTATTCTCTGCTTTGATAAATAAGGCAGAGCGGGGGCAACCGATTTCCGTGGCATGTGTCTTGCTCTGCACAACACAGGTAGCTGCATAGCGGTGGAAGGGTGAGTGCAGCGTGCTCTCCCTCCTTCCTCTGTGCGGCACGTTTGGAGTGCCACACACGCACCTCTGGAAGAACACAAGGTTGCCCATCACCGATTTAAACCATACCTCCAGAACGAAATAATAAACCAGTGGTAGGGCATGAAAATTTAACATAGACCTAATTCAAAGAATTGTCTTATAAACAACAGCAAAAATTATGTAAAATCAACAGCCTTGTTTTAGAATCTCTATATACTGCTTTATGGCAGACTACCAAAAATTCAGATTTTAGACCTTTTACCTAAAAAAAAATAAGATTATAAACAGACTAATTGTAAAAGTTATTACTATCTATATAAACAATAGAGTGGTAAAATTTCACCAACCTATATAGAAATAATCATACTAAATACAACAGAATATCACATGTGCTTAACACAGGAAAAGTTTTTGTACTTGCTTTCCTTACTTGAGCCCACCGGTAGGGACTGTGTGGCATTTTTTTGTGTTCTACCAGCTGCTCCGGCGTCTTCATGAACTTATGACACACATCGCACTCATACATTCGAGTGATCAGGTGGATCTGCAGGTGCCGTTCAAACATTGTTTTCGTTTTGCAGACAAAATTGCAGAACACACATTCAAAGCCTGTAATTTAAAAGACCACCTTATAAACAGGACTAATGTAAAAGTTTGCATTCTGCTTTCATATGGGAATTATTCCCGAGATATAAAATATAGTCAGTATTAATATAGCTCTAGAACTTGTGAATAACTAATATTTTTTTATTTTGCTTCTGTAGTAGTGTGCTGTACATTTTAGAATAAACTTGGAGTATCAAAGTTTCAGTAACAGAAAAATGTAATAAAACCACTTGAAGTCTACAAAGTGACACCACGGCCAAGTGAGAATCATGGGCACACATTGAAGTGAAGGCGATTCCTCTTGGACATAATGAAAAGATCACCCAACCATTTAATATAAGGAAAACACGTATGTTATTGCCCCTTTTATGATGTAGATCAATGTCGGATGCAAGCACATTGTTACATACATAAACTGATCATGCAAAGTAATTTTTTCATAATATAAGCAATTTAAAAAATCCTATCACATGGAAAAGAGGCAATATGTTATTTTGGTTGATCCGAATGTGTGCAAATAAATGACTAAACAGACTATTAAAATACTGTATTTTTATATAAGCTATGCAGCTGAAATTATTCTGATTTTATAAAAAACAATATTTGCTAAATATTTTTTTTAACAAATAACGTGCAAATATTCATTTCAATGCACAAAGCTATTGTAATTACCCGCTATGTGTTTTTTTTTTTATGAAATCATTTTAAAACATGTAAAGATTGGTCTCCCAGAGTTTGAAACGGTCCCTACAGTCCCTACGTTATCCGTGCAGAGCTTAGGAGGTGCTAGAGTGTTTACAGCATCACAGCATTTTGTACACTACACTCCCCGACATGTCTAGTGTCTGAGTAATGCAGTCATTCCACAGCACACTGCATACAACACACACTGGAAACACCACACCTCCACTTTACAGTGACCAACAGTGTACAGTGTAAGAACTATGCTTCCAGGCACTCCGGCATCTAACGCCGCTCCCAGCACTGCTGCCTACTGGCTCAGCGATATAAACAAACACTCTAACTGCCAAGGCTGTTTTGTTTTGTTTTTTAACAGAGCTCCCAAATAAAAGTCCTCAGAGGTAAATGTAATACATATTACATCTAATAGAAGATGTTTCATTTTGAGTGGAGTTCTCCTTTAATTAATAGCTAGAACAAAAATATGTGTAATAATACAGATGAGTCAAAACATGCATTATGAGAGTACTTAATAACCTGCTTTGTTGTGATTACCTTTGTCTGACTTCTCTTCACTGCTTACAAAAGACTGGGTGCCAGGCCCTACAGAAATAACTAACAAGTTGTTTGAAGTCTGGCTTCTCAGCGGGGTGTCCGAATCATCTTTACTGTTGGCTGAATCGCTAAGTGCAGACAATGAGGAGGAAGAGGGGCTTATTGATTCCGTGGGGGTCTTTCTTTCATCTCCTACAGAAGGCAAGAATCAGAACAAAAAAACAAACATATCCATATTACCAGAATGATAGCTTTTTATTATTTTTGCGATCAATTACTGATTAGTGGTAGAGATTAACTTCTGAATTAATACAGTACGGAATCTAATCTAAGCCAACTTAATGTCCTAAACCATTCGCATTAAATAGCAAAGAAACACAACAAGTTGCTTTATTTTTAATGTAGGTAAAATATTCTGTTTCCTACTTCCACCTGCAGAATGTGCGAGGTTTCCAGGAAGGTGAATGGGTGCCAGGGTGTAGCAGTATAGCCAGAGTAGCACTAGACTTGCTCATTTTTCACAACATTGGGCACCCTCTGCCAATTGGCACTACCCTCACCAGGGGCAAACGCAGGGTTTGTAGAGGGGGGTTTCCACACCACACCGCCAGTCGGCATGACCAGCATGCATGGGGGCGTGGCTATAATATTAGACAGTGCTTGGCTGCTCTCCAACTCTTCCTATCCCCATAATATACATGGGCAATGCTGCATCACTACTGTTAGGTGCACGCAGCTCTCCCTTTTCAAGCGGAAACATGCAAAGCGGGGGCAGGGTCCAGCCAGCTCAATTATATAGTGCCCCAGGCTTGGGGGGGGGGGGGGGGGGGGGGGGGGTTTCCAGGCACTAGGTAACCCCACCTCGGTTTGCCTATGCTCACACCAGTAACACAGTGAACAGGCTGGGTTTATAATAATACCCGGTAACACACGCGGCTTGGTTGGTAAGAGGACAAGGAGAAGAATGCTGTGGGCATTTCTGTTAATGCTGTACATATTATTGGGCATTACTAGTAGTGGCATTTTACTGGGCACTAGAACAGCTGGACAACTAGAGTTTATATACTACTGGGTACTATACTACTACTATAGCTGGCATTACTGGACTCTACTACATATTGTCGAAGTCGTATAATTGGATGAACGAAAGTATATTGGTTAATATTGTTTTGCAGTGCGATTGCTATCAGTATGCCACGTAACACGTCGCGTAGCGCGATCGCACGGTAAAATGCGCACGCACACACACTCTAACATTTTGTTATTTATATATTTCATATTTATATTGATTCCATTCCACAGTGATTTGTGAGCAGATAGTATGTAGTTTAATATTAGTTTATATATTATGATTATATGTACATTTTAGTGTTATTTAAGGTTCAGGTTACAGGAAACGTGTCTGGTATCATTTTAATCCCCTATTCATCAGCAGTTGTTCGGTTGCTTCGCCGAAGAGATTGCACATTGCATACTCTAGTTAGCGATGTTAGGGAATAAATGTTTAAAGAAATACTGACTATAAAATGCTAATAGACTAGTTGTAACTGGATTCTTGGCGGGAAAGTCAGAGCACAACCCCTGGAGAGATGACCCCAACCTTTGGATATTTTGGTTTGAACTGGCCTATGACCTGCAGCACTCTGGACCTTCCTGATACCTGGACCAATAGAAGCAAGCCACAACATATGCATTTTTCTCACTGTAACACTGAGTGTATATAATATAGCTCTCACTGGCACTGGCCTCAGTAATGTGGAGTGAAGTACTGTTCGCTGGTACCAGTGGGAGCGCAGCTTAGCGAGTGCATGCGGGCGCGGTATGTATGTATCTTTTTGGTATTGGCTGTACTGTATTATAATTATGTATTGAACTGCTAAATTTTACATCTGCTATAATAAATTACTTTGTGCTTTGGAAACACAATACAATCGCTTGGGCAATGCTTATTTGAAAACGATAGAATTACTTTAATAATATTATTGGGCACTACCACTCATACATACATATTATTTTCCATTACTTTTACTGCTGGCATATTAGTGCGCATTACTGTTACTGATGGCTTATTAGTTGGCATTACTGTTTACGATGGCTTGATACTAAGGATTACTCAGTCATGGACCCCATCTGAGGACACCTATATATAGCAGTTTGCATACCTCTGTTCTAGATGCCAACATATCACTTTATTAAGAATATCTATATTAATTAGAATATAATACAACTATATCTATTATGCAAGAAAGAATGACATGAAATTATAACAAATAATTGCTAGAGTGGAGGTGTCTGGAAAATTTGAAATGTATGTAGGACATTAATATAACAGTGATGATTATGGGGGGAGTAAGGAGACCATTTGGCTAACTAGTGGAGGCTGGTTGAAAGCTTACATTTAAAAAGGGTGGGCACCCAGTGATAAAGGCAGACAACATCTATGTATTAAAAGCATACATGCCAACTTTCAAAACTTCTCACATGTTGTCGCATCACCATAGCCCCGCCCACACTATAAAATGCCAAAATTCACGGCATTGAATAGCAGGGGTGGGGTTTAATGACGCGATTAAGCCCCGCAATTCAATGCTGTGAATGTCGGCAAATCCGGTAGGTTTGCCTACCCTTACGGGAGTCCAGGAGGACTCCACGAAATTTGGGAGCCTCCTGGGAATTCCAGGAGAGTAGGCAAGTATGATTAAAAGAAATTAGTAACAACTATATGAGACTTGAGGCTGTGTATACACACATATATAAGTTTAGACACATGCATAATAATGTCCAATTGCATTCCCAATATTATATTTTTTTTATAACATAACAGGCTATTTTACAATTAGCTATAATATATGGATATGCAAAGATTCAGCAGCATAGGGTTTACCTGCCAAAAGAGAATAACTCCCAGGGTTGGATGTGAGCTGATCACATGATGCTCAAATTCTTTCCTGGGATACACTCATCGGTCAGGTACACCCCAATCCCGCAGAGCACCCCGGTCAATCACAATAAATACTGCAAGGCAGCTGGAGGATTGCTTCGATGCAAAGGAGGACTCATTTAATTTTTCTGTAACTGTGCTGTGTAGTCAACATTTTCCCAAGTAACAGAAATGTTTAGGCGACCCTCCACCCCATCAGCTCCTACAACCAATGGCCTTCTGGACAAATTTGAATGTAAAAGCTACTAATTGTAATGCAGCTGATAGAAGAAGCCTTGGCAGATGCCTAAGCAGATGTATCAAAACCTTAAAATTTAGATAAATTAAAAACTCCAAATACTCTTAGAGGAGTACTTTGCTTTTAATAGCAATCCTGATACTTCCTCTGGAACTCTGTGGGAGGCACATAAAGCTCTGATAAATATGGCTTCCAAAGACAAGCTAGCCAGAATAATAGAGTGAACTAAACAGCTTCAAGACCTTGAATCCCAGTATAGAGCGTCACCTGACCCAGAGACTATACTGACCCTCAGGAGAGTTAGAGGAGAGCTAAACTTGATCATCTCAGAACATACCGCACACAAATTGAAATGGCTCAAACAAACCTTTTACAAGATGACTATAACCTCCCAAACCTCTACTGGAGGTATCAACAATGATCATAAAATTAATACAGATTAATTCCAAAACTACTACACCAACCTATATAATTTACCTCAACATCGGAAACCTCCTCTCTTTCTCTAGAAGATCCCATTAAATATTGTGTCCATATTTAAACTTCCACAGCTCTCTCAACAATCAGCCAAAACCTCAGTGCAGAAATGACTGCAGAGGAAGTAACCCAGGTAATTAAAGATGAAAAATCAGGGTGATCTCCCAGTCCAGATGGCTTCTCAGTGGCCTACTATAATAAATAGATGATCTGATATTTTGTTAGAAGCTTGGATTACCGTTATTCCTAGAGAGATGAAGGATATTCACAACTGTGAAAGCTACAGAACAATCTCCCTCCTGAATAACTACATCAACATTTACGCTAAAATCCTACCCAATCATCTAACCCAACATTGACTGGTGTTGGTCCACCGTGATCGTGGGATTTAACCCAGGTACTCAGGCGAGAGACAATACAAGAATAGCTACAAACTTGATCCAAAAGATTAATTCCATGAAAATCCCATCGGTCATCCTCTCCCTGGACGAGGAGAATGCCTTTAATAGATTATCTTGGCAATTCATGAATCAGACCTCGCAAATATTTTAGAGAACCTAGAAGTTAGAGAGAACCTTATGAAGGCATCTGGGCCTTGTATACCTCCCCTGGGGCTATAATAATGATTACCAGAGCCCCTTCAAATATGGTCCATATTTGAAATGATACCCTACAAGGCTGCCTCCTCTCTCCCCTAATTTTTCCCTGGTGATTGAGCCCATAGCAACCTTGATTAGATCTAATAAAGACATGCAGTGCTGGTTAGGGACTACAACTATAAAATCTAGACCACAACAACATATTACTCACCCTAACCTGTATAAAATCATAGACGAATAAGGTAAACTCTCAGGTTACAAAATCGATTTTACCAATTCCGAGGTTATAAGGCTACATTTACCTGAGGAAGATAAAAGGGGTGTACCCGAACCCACCAGCACAATACAGTAAATAAACAAATAAATAAAAACCAGAAGCCCCCCAAACAGATTAACCCTAGTGCTGTCAGGAATCCTAGTACTGCTGGTACTAGCAATACTAAGGGAACAAAAAGTGTGGGGTACCGCCCGGATTTTACTAGAACCAGCACTGGGCTGGTGGTATTATAGCAGGGGAACCTGCAGCGTGGGGTCCCCCTTTTGATAATGACAACCAGCCCCAGGCTGGTCAGCACAGGGCTGGATGCCCTAGGGAGATGGGGTCCACAAATAAAGTGGACACACCGTTAGGGGTACTCAGCCCCATGCTGAAAGCACTAGGGCTCTTCTCACACCACTGGGTGGTGGGTGTGGGGTAATAAAATATTTTTAATAAGAAATACAATACATTTTGTGTTGATACACTACAAGTCCCAGTAAGCCCAGGCTGCCTTTAACAGTTTGGGCATTCTGGTGCTTGTAGTACTACCCATGGCTGAAAGGGCATGCTGTCACTTGGGGAACCAAAAGTGCCAGCATGCCCTGGCACACAGGGCCCACTAGGACCTGTAGTGCACCAAGACAAAATGTAAATAAACCACACACCTCGTTGCCAAAATAAGTTTATTGTAAATAAATAAAAACTCCAATAATACTCACCAATCACCAGGTTCTTAATCTGTAATAATTCCAACGATGGTTGTCCAAAAAAATACCTAGTAAAATTAATCCCAGGGTCTGTAGTTTACCAAATAAATGACCTAGTAAAATGAATCCCAGCTTGGAAAATAAAAAATCTTCTGTTCTTCAAGCTTGATAAACCAAATGAATCCATCGGAACATGCTTGGCGAAATAACCAAAACCTTAACAGCCGACACACACTAGCTCAGTGATGGCTAACCTGTGACACTCCAGGTGCTGTGAAACTACAAGCCCCAGCATGCTTTGCCAGCTAACAGCTAGTTATCTACTGGCAAAGCATGCTGGCGCTTGTAGTTTCACAGCACCTGGAGTGTCACAGGTTAGCCATCACTGCACTAGCTCCTGACTGCAAGAGCTCTGTCATAATATGAAACAATGACAGGTCGATTTATGACCTGGGACTTTCCCACACTGCTTTGCACCTGCATGCCCAAACTGTTAATGGCAGCCTGGCCTTGCTGGTACCTGTAGTGCACCAAGCCATCATTATTAACTATTCTGTGCCGGAACCCCACGGAAGTAATGCCAGCGGGTCCACCAGCTGCCACTGGCATTACCCTCTGAATGTCGACATTGTGACTGACAACATTACTACTGTCGACAGTCTCAATGTCATCATTTTAAACATGGTGACAGAAAGAATGTGTCAACCGTTACACTATCACCATTTTGGTGTCACCAGTATAAGTGTCGACATATTCACCATCGCCAATCGTACCCAGCCCGACAAACAATCCTTACCTCTGCATTCAACTTCAAATAGCAACCTAAAAAATAAAATACTTAGGGATTTTTACTACTTCTTCATATGAAACTCTAGATCAAGAAAGTTTCCCTACACTCCCACTCCTATCCAGAATAACTAAAAACTTAAAAGCTGGATATCTCTGGTAATCTTGTGGATGGTTAGTTATCAAAATGAATATTCTTCTAAAACTATTACATTACCTTCAGACCTTACCAGTTGCAGTATTGTACTCTGTGTTTAAAGGCATGCAAAAAGCATTCTCCAAAATTGGAGGTCATGGCTTTCCATATACTAAGCTTCATTATATGGCTGCACATTTAGAACAGATAGCAGCAACCATTGCCCCCACCAAAACAATCACTTGGCTGAACATTGAGACTAAGGGCTAGATTTACTAAATGGCGGGTTTGAAAAAAGTAGAGATGTTGCCTATAGCAACCAATCAGATTCTAGGTTTCATTTTGTAGAATGCATTAAATAAATGAAAGCTAGAATCTGGTTGGTTGCTAAAGTCAACACCTCCACTTTTTCAAACCCGCAGTTTAGTAAATATACCCCAAAGCTTCTAGCTCTCATCCCTATATATGGGGTCTCTCTAAGTCGGTCTTACCACCTCTATTACTCCCATTTGAGATAATCTATCCTTCCCTCTGGGTCTGAACTACAAACCATTTGAATCTTGGATCCAGTCAGGAGTTTGCTGCATTGCTTATCTTATAGAAGGTGCCTGCTTTTCTATCTACGATCCAACAAAAACCCCAAAGCTATTTGAATATTATAAATTAGACACTTTACTCTTACATTCCGTCTGTATGAGAATTTTCATGCTCCCTCCCCATTTGAAACATTTTGCCTCCAATCCCCTTTGCTTAGACATATGATCTCTCTGTTATATAACATGCTACTTGATATTACAACAGAATTCCAAAGCAAGCACAAGAGTGAACACAAAAAATTACCTTTCCCCCCATCCTGAGGAGGACTGTTGGGATAGAAATAAGAGACAGCACAGCTCAAGCCACTATCTCAACCGTAATTAAGGAGACAGCCTACAAACTAAATATTAGAGGTGGTACTATACACCTGATAAACCCAATACAATGTTTTCTAACACTGATCCAGCTTAAAGGTCCACCACATATACCATATCTGGTAGACCTGTCCAAAGATATTTCTCTTCTAGGGCAAGGTACAAGGTTCTAGGACAAGGTACACTGATTCCTTGGATGAAGGTCCTTACCTTCATCCAAGGTTATCCTCCCCAAGACTTATCCACTCATTCTTTAAAATTACTTCTCACATTCTGCCTGCGTCAAAGTCTGTAATAGCAGCTTGCTAGAAACTAGCTAGTGGATACCCCCCCCCCCCCCATTCATTACTTAAAAATCATATATGGCATATTGCCATACGTACATAATAGACCGGTACTTTTCACCTTTCCTCTCCTCAATCCTTAGCTACTATACCACTCCCAATCTCCACATCAACGCATCTTTTAATACGTATCAACCACAGTTTTGTTTGGTTAGTACTCCTGTAGTTCTCCTCACCTCGATTCACCTATTCATTATTAGATAATTCTGACAATGTTTATGCTTTATATTACAAAAAGAAGAAAAAAAGTACTTTGTGACCATGTTCAATTCTATGTCTTGTACCACAATTGTCTGTAGAAAACCATGAAGTTAGCAACATTTAATCATTGGTTCCAGTTGCTGCCAGTGGGGGGCAAATCCTGACTGCAAGGGGTTTTAGAAAATTGGACTCCATGGTTTTGTAAGGGGGTGAAAAGATGATCTATCCCATCATATGGTTTCATGTCAATTAATTGTACACAGTCACCCTGGAAAGCGAAACCTCTACTCCTTACCTGAGTGTTTGCTGCTGATGTGGGTCCTCATATCGGCTTCCTCCATGGTGACATAATCACAAGTGCTGCAGCAAATGGAATACATCCATTGTTCCTTGTCTACATGGAGGGACATGTGGCTCACAAATTGGACATTCAGCTCGGTCTCAAAGCCACAGACATGACAGCTATAATTATTTAGAAAAAAATGATCATGTTGTTTACTTAAGTAATACATGATTTAGATACACAGAAGACTCTTAAGCATAACATTGTATAATACAAAATAATAATTCTTGTCCTGGTAATATAAATATCTATTTAGGAAGCATGCTGCATAGGTAGCCACTTCTGTTACATTAAAGTTTCAGGTCACTGGTTTGTTCAATCTGTAAATGATATTTTACTACAAGAGAGCCAGATGAGGATTCACCCGAGTCTGTGTAATAAAGAATCTCTGCTAACATCACGGACTTTCAAACAGTTATTTTAATGTCTGAAATATTTACACAAATATTCTATCAAATCGTCTAATCTCCTCTTTGCTACTTGTGTACCCACTACCTTCTAAACAGGTCACCTCAAACCGTTTTAAAACTTTCGTAGCTGCAGTGATTGTTGTTGTTCTGCTGAAAATGGTCATTGTATTCCCCACTGAGAGGTTGGTTCTCCTCAAAATGCAGCAGTATGGATGGAACTCCATAGTAGGACTATGCCTCAGCAACTATATAATCATCCTAAGCACTTTTGGAAGATATAAGCATGATAAGGGGTTAATATAGTTTCTTGTTAACCCTTCCATTGATGGAGGAAAGAACAGAACTTTAAAGATTTGCGTTTTTCAATTTACAGATATGTTGCACGATGGGCAAAATGACATTATACAGAAGAGTATAATGATGATGGTAATTGGGAACTACAGGTTCCAGATGCTGCACATCACCTAGTGGATTCCTCTGGGCAAACAGAAGCAAAGTAGCACTGCCAAGTACAGTTGTAAAGGCTGGTTTGTTGCTAAGTAGAGAGCACATGGCACCTCAGAAACCAATTCAAACAGTCTGGACGGCTTCCCAGGTTACTCTGCACTATTTCACAGGCTTCCAGGAACTCCATGTCCCAATCATTCGTGGATTATGAACACAATGCTGCCAGCGGCTGTTATCTAGTGTACAGAACTTGCACTGTAGAATAAGAGAGTTCATTGTGCTAAACAGCAAATGGACGCGTCTATTGCCGATTCATATCCACAGTCACAGTGCAGGGGATATGTGACTCTCAGAAGTATAACAAGTAGGAAATCAGTTTGTATTCAATTTCTGTAGGTTCTGGAGTGTGGCATGATAGATATAAAATACATATACACAATGTCATGTAATTGTGCCTTGTCATACTACACAGGCATATGCTCCATACAGCAACATGTGGCAGAATATATATATATATATATATATGTACATCTATCCATATCTATACATATATATATATATGTACATCTATCCATATCTATACACAGTATATGCCCCGCATCTTTATGGCAATGCCATATTAGGACCTGGAACAAGTAGCAAAGGTGAGACTGCAGTTATTTGAGCTACTGGTAAATCACTGGTTCTGCACCTGTACATGAATTAATTAATCCACAATTGTATTTCTTCAAAGCATGTCTACTAAGCTGTTATTCACTCTATATCTGCTGTATTAAAGAATCACATTCTTCTAGCATGGCAGAGGGGCGAAGGAGCGCATGATAAACATATGCAGTTAAATATCTTCACTCCATTTATTTCAGAGATATCATTCAGCTCCATAATACAGATATCGATAAACACTAAATGGACAAAAGTATTTGGACGCTTGACCAGTACACCAACAGGGACCGTAATAACATTGTATTCAAATACATATACTTTAATATGGAGTTGGTCCCTCTTTTACAGCCATAACAGCTTCCACTCTTTTTGGAAGGCTTCCACAAGATGTTGGAGTGTTTCTGTGGGAATTTGTTCCCATTCATTCTGCAGAGCCTTTATGAGGTCAGGCACTGATGTTGTGCTAGAAGACCTGGCTCGCAATCTCCAATCTAGCTCATACCAAAGGTGTTCAATGGGGTAGAGGTCAGTGCTCTGTGCGGGCCAGTCACGTTCTTCCACACTGAACTCATCAAACCATGTCTTTGTAATCCTTGCTTTGTGCACTGGGGCACAGTCATATTGGAACAGAAAAAGGCCTTCCTCAAACTGTTGCCACAACAGTGGAAGCAAAGTATTGTCCAAACTGACATGGTATGCTGAAGCATTAAGATTGCCTTTCACTGGAGATAAGGGGCCTAGCCGAAACCCTGAAAAACAGCCCCATACCATTATTCCTCCTCCACCAAACTTCACAGTTGGCAAAATGCAGTCAGACAGGTAACGTTCTCCTGGCATCCTCCAAACCCAGACTCGTCCATCTGACTGCCTAACAGAGAAGCATGATTCATCATTTCACAGAACACATTTCCACTGCTCCACAGTCCAGTGTTGGTGTACTTAACACCACTTCATCCGACGCTTGGCATTGGTCTGGTGATGTGAGGCTTGCGTGCAGCTGCTCAGGAATGGAAACCCATTCCATTAAGCTCTCACCGCACAGTTTTTGTGCTTATACTAATACCTGTGGAAGTTCGGAACTCTTCATCTATGGAATCAGCAGAGCGTTGGTGACTTTTATGCACCATGCTCCTTAGCAGTCGTTGACCCCGATCTGTGATTTTACGTGGTCTTCCACTTCATGGCCGAGTTGCTCTTGTTCCTAAACGCTTCACCTTTCAAATTATATCACTTACAGTAGACCGTGGAGTATTCAGCAGGGATGAAATTCCACGAACCGTCTTACTGCAAAGGTGGCATCCTATCACAGTACCACGCTTGAAGTCAATGAGTTCTTCAAAACGACCCATTTTGTATCACAAATGTTTGCAAATGGAGACTGCATGGCTAGGTGCTCGATTATATACATCTCTGGCAACGGGTCAGATTGAAACACCTCAATTCAATAATTAACAGGTGTGGCCAAATACTTGTGTCCATACAGTGTATATTAATGTCACATGGTGGCTTTACTTGCGTTACTTACATTAAGTAAAACCACAATTGGCTGTTCAACCAATAAACAACTTAAAAGTTCAAAACATCTCAGATCTACTTATATCTAGACAAAGTAAAGCAGAGTTACTCACCTATAGTAATATGGGTTCTTCTTTTTGTCACCGGTTTCAGAAATGACTGCACTGACAATATCTTCTGTGTCTGTGCTCACCAGCTTCACCGCATGTACAGTTAGGTGTTGGTTCAGGTTAGCACGGCACTTTGCAGCATAGGGGCACAAATGGCACTTATACTTTCTCTCTTCTGTGCAGGACAATCAATAAAACAGTAATAATAAGTTAACAAAATAAACCCATATTCACTTTGAACTTACACTTAATGCTTGCTTAGAGCATGGTATGTTTTGCTTAGAGGCAGAGGCGGAACTAGCGAGCTGTGGGCCCCAGTGCAAGAAGGCGGGGAGGAGGGAACCGGGGGTCCCTGACCCTCTGCATATGCCATGCAGGGGGCCCAAATATCTCCATGAGCCCCGATGCGCTGCACCAATGGTAGTTCAGCCACTGCTTAGAGGTTCGTATCCTTTATTGCCAAGGACCCAGTTGAAGTCTGTAAGCCATCTTTTGTATTAGTAATGCATTTTCTTGTATTACTTTACTATTGTCTCATATCTCCCCAGTTCTGATTGTCCCTAACTGCACAAGAAGGGGGCCAAGTCACATCATACAGGGAGGTGGTGATGTCATATCAACCCCAATCTCCCCCCTAAAAGCACCTCCTTCAATACTGCACGCACACCGGTATGCACTGAACGGAAGTGGCACCCGCCCGCAGGCACATCTCCCAACTGTCCTGGACTCGGGACAAAAGTCCTGATCACCAGGATGGCAGGACAGTCCCCTCAAATCGAGGCAGCTCCGCCAAATACTGGACAGTTGGGAAGTATGTTGTCTAGTGTCGATTTGGCGCAATCTACAAACAAACGACCTGATCAAGGTTTACTATACATATATTTACTATTGTGTGTAGTATGTTTTTAGTGCTTAATGTATGCACCTGCACTATGGATTGGATTTCACTACCTTTGATGAAATAGGATGTACATCTCCCTGATTACAGGGCACCAAATAGTCTAGCTGGCAGGTAAACTCAGAAAAAATAAAATGCGGACATCTGTTGATAAGGTGGAACATGTCCCATCAAGTCTGGTTACAATCTGATCACGTAGGGTGGATCATTTTGGGTCTACACGTTTGGTAAAAATCACCCCAACTTGCCAATACAATTGCCACATGTGTAGCCTGCTCTGTTAGACAAATCCATCTTTTATAACTACTGAAGAAACCAATAAAGGAAGCTAGGGATATTTTATTACATTGTAAATTATTTCTGGCTTTTCTCATTTCTGAGATATGAGTCAAGGGGTTAAATGTATTAAGATGAGAGTTTTCTGGCAGGTTTGAAAAACCAATTAGATTCCAGCTTTCATTTATTTAGTACATTCTACAAAATGACAGCTAGAATCTGATTGGTTGCTATAGGCAACATCTCCCCTTTTTCAAACACTCAGCTTGATAAATTTACCCCCAGGGCTTAGTTAGTTTGAACCACACGATACAACACATTTCTTGCGCCTTTTTTAGGACAGGTTAAAATCTTGTGTCACCTCACAAACATCTGCTCTGAAGCAAAGCTTGACGATATGTGCCATGAATTTATTGTTAACCTTTATAGCGCCAACATATTACACGGCGCACTAAGGAAAATATTTAATCAGTTACGTCAGACCCTGCCCGATAGAGAACTTCTACTATAAGTTGCTATCTCTTACACAGACACCTCATATTGATGAGTTACCCCGCTAGTAAGGCATTTTCAGCATGAAGTTGCACAAAGGTGACAGGGGTACAGGGGATGGGACAGGGGAACAATACGGTGCACAAATGATGTTACATGAATATCAGTATCCAGAGAAAGAGGTTAATGTAACTATGGAACTGGCTGGATCATGTACTGGGTGTCAGCGGATACAAGAACAGTTGTTACCTCCGCTGCTCACACTAGGGTTAGTAAAGTGTGGTAATTGACAATGGGCAGCAATGGGTCGTAGGAAATGACGGCATGAGGGGCAAGAGGAAGACAGTAGTGAAAGTGAGGGCTGTTGGTCAGCAATGGACAGAGGAAGCTTGTCAGTGCGAAGATGGTGATAAAACAAGAGGAGGACAGCATGCAGGAAGGTCTGTATAACAGTGGTGTTTGTGCAAATCAGTTATTAGTGTGTGTGTGGTTGTAGTTACAGAGTGCTTTGTGGATGACTGTATCTACATTTGGTGAGATAGAAAGTGAATCTACGACTAAAGCCAAGATATGCTAGGTATAGCTAAATTTGTGGAATGTAAATGTAATGTAACTGTTACCTATAAAGTTATTACAAGTCGCAAACTCCAAGGTTACATCTGATATCAATAAAATTAGTAAAAAAATAATAATTTATATTGCACAAGAAAAGGCTAATTCCACCGTAAAAAAAAAAATGAGTAGAATTCTGTGATAATGTATGACTTGTTAAACTGATTTTTCAGTTTTGGGAGCATTAAACTTAGTTAATTTGGACTCATGTAATACACATTAGAAGCATGCTAAAAAAATATATGTGAAAATTGACAGTGTTTATCCCATACTTGCCTACTCTCCCGGAATTCCCGGGAGGCTCCCGAATTTTGGGGAGTCCGTGAGTAGGGAGAGCTCCCGCATTTGACAAAATGCACGGAAGTGAATCGAGGGGGCAGGGCTTAATTGTGCCATTAAGCTCCTCCATTCAATGCCGCGAGTGAGGGCGGGGCAATGTCACCACGCCCTCCAGGGGAGAAATCAGACCACTGGAGGAATCACTTCCTATCAAAAATATCTTATGGATTTCCCTTCCCTTCAGGTGATCCTGATTTGCATTTCCACCAACAATCCCTAATTTTATACTTTCCATGCCTTCAAATCGTTTGCATTACTGTGTTTTCCCCCCAAATGCTTAGCTACCAAAATATCTCTGAAAATCTTATAATATAAAATCGTTTGAGTAGAGCAGTTTCTTTTATTTCTAAAGAAATTCTCCTTTTGGAAAGCTTTTTAGTGTGCATGGGAGATGTGCACCTACGTAATGGAATATACCATTTGCCACAGTTTTCTTTAGGAAGATATTGGTTGTAATACTACCATCATCTTGTAACTCAAGTTAAATCAAGAAAGTTAACCTTCTCTTGGCTAATCACCATGGTCAGTCTAAGAGACTGATTCAATTAGCCACGAGGTTCTGCAGTAACTTTGCACTTTATATTTATGTGCATAAAAATGGTAATTAGGTTAATGACAACATTGCTCATTTTTGTTCGCACCCATGTGAGGTGAAAGCAAATAATGTGTGAAGATCATTATGTAAATGGTAAAAGGAGAGAAATGTTGTTTTATTAAACAAAGAAGAGATAAAATCTGAAAACCCTCTTAAATGATTCACTAACCAATATGTTAATAGTAAGAATTAGATGGGTATGATCCAGTATAATTATCCCATAGTCTGTATCAATAGGAGGGGAGAGAGAATTACTTTTATTTTCATTATATGTATGATAGATTAGCAGAACTTTAACACATATCAGGTAATAACTGAGGCAAGTTGTATTCTGAAACACCACGAGGTTTGTGTTATACTACATATCCTGCTAATAAATAATATACGTCCCTCACATATTTGATTAGGCCTTTATAAATTAAATTATTCTTTCTTTGATCCCTATTACTGCACATTTTAATATTTCACTGGCTTTAATACTATGGTAGGAGCTGCGAGCTGAAATCCAGCGAGTAAATTACTGTATTAACGGTATTTACGCGCAGGATTACCGTATTAACGGTAATATTTATGGAGCGTGGGATTTTCGGCAATCCCGCCGTCAATTGAATATGCCCCTATATGTTTTAATTAAGTATATTCAGATGTGTCCCACTTTGAGATAGCTACAGCACCTTTTCCTTGTTTTCTTGGATTCTGCAAGTGTTTGACTAGGGTGAAAGCACATGTTGTATTAAACCTTCATCTTCTGCCAGTATACCCATAGATTAGAAGTCTTGTGGTCTGTCTACTTGTGTGGTTATGTTAGAGAGCACATGACTGCATGTGACAGGCCCAGGGAGCCCAGTAGCAGAGATTAGTGATAGGAGGCCCCTGTTACACTGACCTGGTTATATACAGAAGTCACAAACGTATATAATATATATCAATGCGTTACCTGTGTGCAATAACAGATGTCGAGATAACGTCTGCTGTCGGCCAAAAACTTTTCCACAGACATCGCATGGAAAGAGCTGCTCGTTTAGTTTCCAGGCTGCTAGTCCGCTGCCTGAATCTAACCCAAGAGGTTCTGCATCTACAACAATGGAGAAAACACATTAAAATCTGGTATACATTCTCTGGCATTTTGCTGGACATAAACAGAACATAAAATTTGATAAGAACCACTTGACCCATCTAGTTTGCCAAATGTTTTATTAACCTATGGTAACCTCATCATCATCATCACCATTTATTTATATAGCGCCACTGATTCTGCAGCGCTGTAGAGAACTCATTCACATCAGTCCCTGCCCCATTGGAGCTTACAGTCTAAATTCCCTTACACACACAGACAGACAGAGAGAGAGACTAGGGTCAATTTTGATAGCAACCAATTATCCTACCAGTGTGTTTTTAGAGTGTGGGAGGCGACCGGAGCACCCGGAAAAAACCCACACAAACACGAGGAGACCATACAAACTCCACACAGATAAGGCCATGGTCGGGAATTGAACTCATGACCCCAGCGCTGTGAGGCAGAAGTGCTAACCACTTAGCCACCGTGCTGCCCCTATTTGATCCTATTGTTTATAAGGATATTCTTATGTCTATCCCAAGCATGTTTAAACTGCTCTACTGTATTAGCCTCTTCTACCTCTGATGGGAGGCTATTCCACTTATCCACTACTCGCTCTGTAAAGTAGTTTTTCTTCAAACTTCCTCTGAACCTACTTCCCTCCAGTTTCAGTCTATGTCCTCGTGTTCTAATATTTCTCTTCCTTTGAAGAATGTTTCCCTCCTGTACCTTGTTCAAACCTTTAGCTCTGTCCTGATAAGAGAGATAAGAAACCAGCTTTTTCTTATACACCACCAGATTTTACAAAATTGTCAAACACAACCTTGACATATTTTGATTGACGGACTCATACAAGAAAAGGTTATGTAAAATTGCAGACAACAGCACATCCGCTTGTACGTGTCATCAATATCAGCATTGATCTAGTTTTCATACAAAAAAATCATGCAAAATCACTATATGACTACGGTATTTTGAAGACATCTTTGCACAAATGTATGCCAAGTGCTGTGTTTTTATTGGGGCCTAACTGTCAAAGGACAAATAATTCATAGGATAATCCATGAGCTCTGGCCAGCACATGCACAGTCCTCATGTCTAAGAGGCAAACTACCTGGACAGCTATCAAAAGAAGTGGCTTGTGGTGGGAAAACAGATGTTCTTAGCCACAGAGGGATACACCGATCATGTTATATGTATAAACAACTTACAGGGGAAACATCAAAGACACAGCAAGAAATGTAGAACAGCTCCTGAAACACCATTATTCTACTCAGACTGACATCAGCATCAGCAGCTGTAATATACTCATACGTTTAATATTCACATCTACAGATCTCACTTCCACCCAGATTGCACGGTCTGCCGGGAAGTCTACAGTTATTAATATCTTTATTTTTTTTTCAATTCATGCATCTATGTTTATCTTCCAAATTCATTCGTTTTCTATTTCTGTTAATGCTTATTCACTGCAGTGAGAAACAATAGCATACTGCACTTCAATATACAAATATATTCCAAGTAGCTTTTT